>JAOVYW010003426.1:0-14075 GCA_025775045.1 Hiodon tergisus | reverse complement strand
AATGCGACCTTTAAACCTGAGGCACTTTGTTTAATAACCTGTTGCTAGTTTTGGCAGTACTTTGTTGTAGGCTGCTCCCATTAGTTACATACTGTTGAATCCAGGTAGATAAATCCGTTGGAGAACTATGAAAAATTATAAATCCCAATATTTGTGCTGTCAAGGACATACCTTGATCTTTGCACACATATAATTAATCTAATACTTGAAAAAAAAATATATATAAAATTTCAATAGCTTTAATACTTCAATTGCGGAATGTAATGGGTGGGATTATGGGATTTTGCAGGCAAAGTGACTAAAAACTCTGCACGTTGGAATACAAATATCACAAAGAGTGGTTTAACTACTGCTCTTCAGTTTGCGCTAAGAGTAAGAGTAGGATGCCAGCTACCTCAATTCACCACTGGCTCAAAATCTCACCCTATACTGCTATATAATTATATGTTTTATTTATCTAATTATTTTTATCACTGAATGTATTGCATTTTTTAGATTTACTCTGTTTATGATGAAAACATGCTTGAAGGCCACAATTATTTTCCCTAGCCCTTTTTGTTATGGATATAGCTTAGGTTCATATCATCACTTGGATTACTTTTTTATGAAGATTGTATAGTGTGGCACGCAGCCTGGAAGCCCATACTCGGGCAGCTCTGGGACACACCCAGTTCAGCCCTGACTGTCAGGCAAGCTGTGGGGCCACACTCATAGCCAGGACCTTGTTTGTGCACCTGGGTAAAGCGGTTTTCTTTTTAGTGCTTTTTCTTTCTTTTTTTATACCAAGAGACTGGAGTTAAAGAATGTCAGACAGGCAGATGTGCGCCGTTGGGGCAGGAATGAAAAGGAATTAATCTAGGGGTTTTGGGAATACTGGAACAGCAGTGCAGAATTCCTGCATTGAAAAATATCTGGTCAGACTGAGCTAAAATTTCAAGCCTACTTTAAATGACTGTCGATGTTTTTCATTGATTCATGTTTGTATGTGACTGATGATCTTTTTGTCACTAAAGCTCCTGCTATTATTCTGGAGTTTTCCAGACATTGTTTGCCATCCAAATCTGAAAACGAAGCAAGCTATGGCTGCAAGCTGAACAGATTAACTTAAGAATCACCTTGTTGTTTCACATTACCTGCAATTAATCAATCAGCTGCTTTTGGTATATGGAAGAAAAGGTTTTGAATACTGTAGCTTAGTGGGAAATGCAGGCAGCGCCCCTGTGATCTGGAAAGAAAAAAACTGCAACTATTTTAAAAACGAAAATCTAGACCCTATTAGAACATCTATTGGCTGCTCATACAGCCCAGCAGGTAATGACTGCACAACTGTTTGCAAAGCATAAGCAAAGCAATGAGCTTTTGCGGGTAGAAATAAGACAGCTCTGTGGAAATGCCTCAGGCAATTCCTGAACTGCAGCTGGTATGAGCAGTGACCCATCTCTTTCTCAATATTTTTTCATACCTAAGATGTCCCCATTATTTTATGTTGCCCCTTAGATGCACAGTTGACTGTGACAAAATATCAGTGGGTAATTTATATACTTGCTTCATTCTGGTTTGGACTTTTGCATATTTCGAGTGCCGTCAGCTGCAGAAAAGTATTACCAGCTAAAGGCAGAGTAACTGGACCTGTATGGGCTCAGTCCTGAAAAGCAGTTTTGAAATTCCATGACTTGACCTACCCAGAGATTTCTCAAAAGCTCAGATGCAAAGTTAATTTGATTCACTAACAGATTGCTACAGCTCTGGCAGGCATCATTGTGGCAGATATCTATAAGGAGAACAAGTACCAGAGGGAGTTACTATATGATAAGGAATGACAAGAGCTGTAAGTGCTAAACTAATAAAAAGACTGCGGTTTCTCTGTAAGGCCAACGCAAGAGTTCAAATTAATAGCAGCCTATGTCCTGAGCCCAATAATCCAGAAAGGACAGAGTGGCCCCAACAGCAAAATCTCCTTGGGGAAAGAACCCCCTTCATTGTCATAGCTGGGGAAGGTTTGGTCATATTTCCTGACCTAATCCGGATAAGAATGAAACAAAGCAAATGGACGCCCCGAACAGATCTCTCACCTGCTTTTGGTATGCTTCAACTAGCTGGAGACTTAAGCCACTGGTTTCTTCTTCTCCGTACTTCTAAATATGTTGGACGCTTAGCACTGCAATGCAAATGCCCTGTCGAGGCTGGATGCTGTTGAGGCACTTATCACCTCTCCCTCCTGGTGAACCCATAGGGGAGGGCTATGTAGGAGGAATCACAGGAAGATAAACCCCAGGGAAATGAATCAAATAGCTGGTAGCAAGGGACACTGCAACTTCAGCTCTTGGAAACAGGCCCCCTAATAGAACTCTAATTAAACAGCCTGACATCAATCTGCCCAGTGACACTGCCTTAAATAACAGCTCCCTGACAATGCCAATAAAGGAGTTTGAAAGGAGAGTGGTAGGAGAGCAGTGCTGTAAACATTTTCTGTCTATTGTTGACATCGTGGAATTGAACCTTTGACTGAAATGAAAACCTGACCTTGGCCATTTATTATTTGTTTTAATTGGTATTATATTCAGTATTTTTCCCCAATTTTGAACCGGCAACTGTGCTAATGCATCTCATTCTGTCGTCACACACGGGGGAGGGGGAAGAAGCAGTAGGATTGGTCTCCTCCTATCTAATCGCCTTTGAGCCACACATCGTTTTAGAACCGCAGGCGACGTAGGGCACATGAGAGGTTCATTCCTGGATGGAGGAAAGACTCTTCCCTCCTGACGGCACTGCCGTTGGTAGTTAGAGATGAACTGACAGCGGCTCTGTCACTGATTTTCCACTGATCCCAGCCTCAGTCAATTACACACCAGCAGTGTGCTCTTCTGGTCACTGTTATCAAATGGTATGATCTGGTTTCAAACCTGCCAGATCCAGATCATACAGCTTTGTCGATGCTGAGGTGATTCTGAGCCACTAGTTTGAGGATTCTAGATTCATGTTTAAAATGAGAAACTGCTGTGGAGGTCATGGCTAGACAGAGACCTGCGGTTTATTAACGAACTAAACATTTTTGTGTTTTTGTTCCCTAATTGCGCACACCTTTGTTTCATTATAGTACTAAGATGGATTAAAACATGTGTTGGGTTATTACAGCCTGAATGATACCAGGATACAACCTTCCCTTATCATTCTCAAATCCTGTGTCCTCTGTATATAATTGGAAATGATGTTAGCTGATCGAAGCAAACTAGGTTTCCACTGATGAATAACGTATGTCCCCAGCCATCCTGGTGTTGTTACGCGTCAATGTGGCTTCCTTCTGCACTGCTGATCAAAAGAAAAGAGTGTTTTTAAGTTTCTGTGTTTTCGCAAAGTGCTACACTCGCGTACATTATACATTTAGGTTAAAACTGCATGCAAAATGCGGATTATGCTTTATACATAACTCCTACATAATGCCTAGACTGACTAGGGTCATATGGGTCTGTGCTTAATAGGTCTTATGTCTTCATTAATTAGGTTTGATTAAGTGTTGTTAGGCTTTGATTGAAATTGCTTGTTAATTATCTTCTATGTGTAATTTGTGACAGGAATTTGTTGTTAGAGATGGGTTAATGGCAATAGACATTTTCAAGCAAATATGTTTAACTTTCTCTTAAAAAAGTTTTAAGTGCATGTTAGCACTCAAGTTAATTGGGATGAATGTGTTTTTATATTAATTAACTTTCCAAGCCACTAAAAGAATAACACTAATTTAATTTTAAACGATAAACAAGTTTTAGAAATAGCATTACTTTATCTTTTCACGGGCAAAAACACATCGCTTTTCCCAATTTATCACAGGCTAAGTTTAGAAAGATGTGAATTCCTGACCCCTTGTTGATTAACATCTAAAATAATACTAGATAGTTAAGAGCTTGGTTGTTGCAAAAAAACAGCTAGGACTAGAATTTTAAACAACTTGCATAAGTCATGAACTTAAGTGCGTTGCTCTGAGTAGGATGGTCTGCTTAATGACTAAAATGTAAAATGTCATGCACTGTTAATATTCCAGCAATAATTATATCTTCAATTATGAAACACCATATCACCAACATTTAGTTTTTATATTCATATTGATTATTTGTTTACTACAACTCATTTTCTAGATATATATATTCTGTCTTTTTTTTTCTGTTGCTCATTGGCAGTACAAGCACTCTGCCAGGAAAGGAGTGCATTGTCTTATTACTCTTCTTCTTCTTTTTTAATGAGAGCCTGACAACTAATGTCTTATGGTGATATAATTATACACACCTCAACATTGTTACAGTAGTGTTTAAATATGCTATCTATTGAATTTTTTGACATGATTTAAGAAGAAAAAATACAGTGAGGCAAGTGTCTAGTTTCCAGAAAATACAATCCTAATTTAAAATGAAGAAAAATTATTATATTAATAATAACACAAAATATCCAAGGTACCCTTACCAATTATACAACCAATTATTTGTTCATTATACAATGAAGGGTCTTAGTGAACAGCCAGTGCCAGCTGAATATCACCAGTATGTTCTGGTTTATTTGTCTGTTAATGGAATATATGTACTGCTGTGCACAGGTAGTTTTGCTCCTTCCAATTAATATCTGACATAACTGACATAACCATTTTAATTTGATGGCGATGGCATGTGTTTCAGTGTATTAATCCATCGTATTAAACAGGGCTGTGATATGGCATGAAAATTAAATCACATTATGATTTTTGATTTTGGACGGTAACAATATTTATTACAATATACTGCGGATATACAAAATAATGGAAACACTTAACGATTTATAATTATCAGCATGTTTCCGCTATGAAAGACTACTCAATAATGTTTGAAATTCTAAAGCAACATGAGAGATCTAACTGATTTTTAAAGATATTGAATAGTTGATGCTCTGTTAAGGCATCAGTCAAAGATACGGCAACATTATTTAATGTGTAAAGGGAAATATCCATGACTGCATATGTGGAACAAGGGAAAACTTCATCAGCTCCCCCACAGGGATAGACAGACACTGTTAGGACAAGATACTTTTGCAAAACCATCAAACAACCACAGAAATTAAGGTGTAGTGGTAAGATCATTACAATAGAGTCCTAGATCTTTATGAGCTTAAAGTTCCAAGTAATTTTTGTCTGTTTCCTACTGTTCTTTCATTTGCATCTCTGAAGCTTTCGCAGGTAACTATGAAACTGTTATTTGAAGCTATCAATCAAATCAGCAGCAGTTCAGGTATCGTAATAATATTTATTATACAAAAACAAGAAATAAATGAGAAAACAAAGAAGTAAAGTTTTAAAGTAACACATAGTGAATGAGAAAAATACTCTTTCTGCTATAGCTAGTTCAAAATTATGGCTTTTGTCAAATATTCAGTCGGTTTGGAACAATCTTCAAATGTTTGGAACGACTTCAACAAAAAAATGAAAGAGATACTCCCAAAAATCGGTATAGTGCCAAATCAGTAAACAATGAATAAAAAGTGCACACACTGAAACAGTAGTATACACTTTCTGTCCACAAGAAGGCACAGCGAAACTTTACACATTACACACTACTGTGAGGTTTTAACTTTTTTGCCTTTGCTTAGGTACAGGTCTTTTTTCCCACTGGTGGCTTCTGATATTTATCCACAGTTGGAACATCCACCAATGGTTGAGACAGATCGAGAGGCTGTGGAGATTATTTCCACACAGTGGCAAAATAGCTAGTGTGATTCAACTGCTGTACCATTTGCATGGCAGATTTCCTTCATCAGCAGGTACGAGTTCACAATGGCAATTTCAATGAAGTGGTAAAAGAATGTTTTGTACCATGTCTTTCTGTTTTTTGGAGCACTAAGTAAAAACTAAGTAACTGGTTTGATAAATCTGCACCTCTCACGCGTGCATCATATTGCTTGACAGGTGTTGGTATATTGACACTTTTCTTAATCTAGAAAAGATTTCACCGGATTTCACCTTACTCTGCTCCATGTTCGCTGAAAAAGCTGCATGCATGGTGGAGCACATTTAAATTAGTTCACAAAAAGTAGAGCACTTCTTTAAATCCACTTGTCTTTGTGGTCAAGGCATTCTCTTTTGCATTTGGTAAACATTTTCTGTTTTCTCTCCCACCAACAAGCTTCATCACATTTAAGTTATCAGCTTTGGGCTGTTTTCGCAGAAAAGCCTGTTGCGCTGTCCTAGAAAGGATGGCTATATGAGAGACATCATGGCATAACTTAACCCTCTCTTAGTTAAGGTGGTTCTTTTTCCTTGTTTTTAATACTAAAATTATATTTATAGCCATTGATTAAGTCTGCCAAAATTAGTAGCCCCATTAGGTTTCCATGCTATTATTGCTTGTGAAGCCACCATCCTTTCATCTATTGCTACATTCTGTTTAGGCTGGTAATATGCCCTGCATGATGTCAAAATGTCATTCAAATGTGGCCTAAGCCTGAACAATGGACCATTGAAGGCTTTTTTCTGTCATTGTTCACATGTTCATCTGGTTCACTGAGGTGAAGATTTGATTAAATGCTCTGAAATCTGTTTCTGGACATAATTATATTGCAAAACGGAGTGTGGAATGTGTCATCTGTTGTCTAGTAATCTCAGAGGGATGGTGTGTTTGCAATCCCCTTGGTCACAACGATAGCCATGAATGCAAATGTCTCCATCAGTCGTCCAAGTTCCTTCCATCCAAATTTTCTTCCTTTGGCCTTTTATTTGCCAGCCTGTTTGTTCTAATTCTTACAAATTGTGCCTACAGTTTTCATTAAAAAGTGAAGTTTAAACAAATCAAGTCCAGAACATGTATCGGTACTGTCCAGCTAAGCTCCAGGAGTTTTTTGGTTGTGGTGGTGCCTCGTCTTGTTCTATTTCTGCTTCCAGCTTCTTTGAGGAGCCTGTGGCTGCAGCTCTCAGTGAGCCCCTTTGTGCAGATGCTGAAGGGTGCTGAAGCTCTTCTCCTTCTTCTTAATTTTTTTTTTACAGTTTTCTGTGTAGACCCAAACAGTGGGGAGCAGTCTGTGGCCCTCCTGGGAACATTCTGCGCAGATGCGGGGGAAGGGGCTTTAGCTCGTTTGTGCTTCTGTGCAGCAATCTCTGTGCAGAGGTGCATCTGGGCAGAATCTCTCAAGAGCTCTGGACTAGGGTCTACAGAGGTTTGGCAGATGAGGGATATCCCTCTGATGTTCTCCATATACTGATATTTTCCATATCTGTTTACCAACAGTTTATGTAAAGCTGAAAAGCCATCATCAGAATTATCTTTAGAATCAATATTGTCTACTATAGTCATTTGAATCAAGCATGTTCAAAACATCCTGTGCAGTATACTTAGTTTTCTTAGTACATTGAAGTTGCCATCTTTTCAAAAATATGTAAATGAATAATTTAATCTATAGATGCAATAATAAAGATATCATTTTAAATGGCACGCTCTGGCTGTAGCTAAACTTTAAATTTACGGCCACAATCCGTTTCTCTATTCTCTGACTGTGGCTTAGTTTCTAATTCGCGATCACACTGCTCAGTCTATCTATCTGTAGTTATCCCTTTCACTTCCTCACACATGTAAAATAAAAACCCAGGTTATTTAGAGACTAAGCCAAAACAATTGAAGTGATAAAGGGCATAAAAAGATTATATGCCACCTACTCAATCAAGTGTGTTAGACTGAAGAAAAAGTTTCTTGACCTTGTATTTCTCAAGCAGAAATGCGTAAACATCTCATATTTCTTTAGCACTGAGAATTGCTGTAACACGCAGAGGCGGGCCCAGTTCAAGAGTGACTGGAGACAGAGACACGTGGAGAGGGTGTACGTCTTTTATTTTGCATTATAAATCAACAAGATCCATAAAAAGAGGTGAACTTTTGGCCATGTTGGGGTAAACCAAAATAAGACATTATCTCAAATTCTACCCAATTTAAATAATAAATAACCCCCCTACTTTTCAGTCGGACTAACCTCTCTTTTAAAACCCAGCTCTGTTGGCTCTTTTATTGCGTCTTTGATTGCTGGCACCTGAGTATGACTACCATCAGTAGAACCACACTCAGGTCCTCGATGAGGTCCTTCTCAGGGGCCTGTTCATCATCCCTTTTAGGGATTTCCCCCTCGTGCTCTGGTTATCTGGGTAATATTATATGACTATATGATTATATTATATATATCAAATTAAACTTAAACATTTAAATTCTAGCTTGCTACAATGGTTGATGTACCCCTACATAATGTTCAGGGTTAGGTATACTAGCAAGGCAGTAAATATTATTTATGTTAGATAGCTAGTTAGCTAGCTGCTGTAGACTACTGTACATGAGCTAACATTATTATTTTTCTATTGAAGGTATAACGACAAGTAAAACCATCCACTGTCGAGGTACAACTGATGCCAAGAGCATTGGAGTCAAGTACAGTTGTGTAATGAAACTGGGTTGGGGATCACTCCCCAGGAGGCAAGTGCATCAATCCTAATATCGCTCATGACTTTAACAGTAGTATCAGTGCCATAAAAAAAAATATTGTTATTGTTTTATCACTCAGCCCTAGTGTAAAACCAAAGCAAAAAAATTATTGCATAATAAACATAAAGATTTTATTTATTTATTTTTTATCCAAAGCAGTTGTACTTCTACTGATTCTTCTCAGGATACAGTACCATGGGACCAAAACAATTATACCCGCTTTTCAAGAACATCAGTCTCACGCATGAGATGGTGTGGTCTCTTTGTTTGAGATAAAGGTGCCCACCTTGTTTGCTTGGAAGGCTGTCACAATTCCATGTCCTGGCAGCACCACAGCCTGCAGGCAGTCTTAATTAGAGAAAATGGGGCCTTTCTGTGTGGGCTTCAAGAGGGAACTTTCAGTGCTGCCCAATTAGTACTGAAAAGTTTTGGGCTGAGTGAGTTTGTCAACAAAGAAGTCCAGCCCAGTGGAGGCGTATCATCAATCATGAAAGCTATGGTTCTGAATTTTTCTTGGCTTGTTTGACCTAGTGTCTTTTCGGAAATGATGTAAGTAGCATTTTAAAATACAAAAGCAAAGCGTTGGTAGGGCTTTGTTTGCATTAGACCCTTGCCTATGTTATAAATTTATTCATACTTTTTTCTGATTTGTTTTGGCTTAAAATTAATTGTCCTTGGCTGTATACATAGTATGCATTTGCCATTATTTTCAATATTATAACTGATGATGTGAGAGAGCAGACCTCAGAGAATGACTGGAATACAATGCCTGTTCTTTGTTTCTTTATGTAATAGTTACAAATAGGCTGCAGGCATAGTTGTTTATTGCTGCTGTCACTAGTTGCGCCACACACTGTCATCAAGAAGAAGTGTTCTATGCTGCATTCTGCATTATGAAAGATGTTATGTGTGGATTGTTCTTTTCAACAAAGATATATATATATATATATATATATATATATATATATATATACACACACACATACACACACATATATAATTGACCTGGAAATTAGCTGTAATGTATCTTCATTAGAATGTTTCTTATTTTTTTAAATGTCTGAAAATATATCGATTGCTACACTAGAAACAGGTTAGAAACCCATCTACAATCCTCATTAATACAGGCGATTCTCTTATGACGAAGAGATGAGCAATCTAATTCTTTTTTTTTAAATCCTATACTTTATACTGAATGAGTTCTGCTTTGACATATTTAGACCAGACGTCCTTGTGAATTATTAGAGCTTCAAACCTACAATTAAAACTAAATATATAAAAAAATATACGATGCAATTAATTCCTCTATTTACAACCAAACAAAAGTAAATAGGTAATTTTTTTAAGTGGGTAATATTGCTAGACATTTATTGTATAGGTGACATTTAAGTGAAATGAAGGATTGGGGATCTGGGGGGATTCCCTTCTACCATTGATCGTGGATCAGTAACTTTAACTGACATTAGGAATAAGATGGGCATTATACTTTACAAATTATGATTTTTAATTGTGAGGGTTACCCTTTTTCTGCATAGGCTTTTGCCTTTAAACTGCACGACGAATGATGGTAGAAATGACTGTATATTGGATACCCATACCACACGGTTTCATTTGTTGGTTTTTACCACAGTAGTGAGGATTTATATTGTAGGACTTTACCATACCTTCCAAAATTGGTGATGTGACGTCTGTTTTACACCGGCCACAATATCATGAAATATAACGTCACTAGATTGCTATTTCTGAAGTGTGTTTCTCTTGTTTGTTTATAGAGGTTTTTGTTTTTGTAAAGTAAAAATATTAACCATCCAAATGTATATATAAACCCCTTTTTGACTCACCACACTTAATAGCTTTCACCTACCCAAACAAATTCACACACTGCCCAGTGATTTTAATTCTAGTTTTAAAATGATCCGTAATCAAACAAGAGAAACACTTATAACGTTACTACCTTATATAAATAGCTGAGTTTGCCAGAGCTTGTCTCCATGGGCTAGAAGCAACCTCTGGTTTTATAATTTATGAGCTAAGCTTACCTAATGAATAACTAAAACATTGCTAAGATTATTCGTTTTATGTGTGTAGTTTGCTGTCAACTTGAATGATTGGCTAGCACATGATAAAACATCCAATTCAGAACTATGGAAATACATGCAATTATAAGATAAAAAATTGAAAACCATGCTTCTCCACGATACTGCAATCAAGCCAGAATAAAAAAACAAAAGGATAAATTAAAATTAAAATTTTGCCTTTGCTCCTGTAAATCGCCTGAAAATCGCTCTCATTAATTCAGTTTTTGTGAAAATGTCTAAACTTAGAGAACCTCTGGTAGCTCTATTTGTTTTAGAACAAATGTCCTATATTGCATTATTGAATGCCTCTTATTCCTTACGCATTTGTGATTAATATGTATCTATAGTATCAACTGGATCGTGGATTGCAAGGATTGGAGGATCTGTTTGAAACTCTTTAAATGTACGTTGTCCTAGAAATGTTATTATATATAGTATAAACACATACTGTGTATTTGGTATTTAGAACTGAATTTAACCCTAGCTTTTTCAATCAGAAAAAAAAAAATCTCTCAGGGGCTCCAGAGTTGTTCAGTTGGAATATGCACTTTCCCAGGAGCAGACAGCCTTATTATTTAGATTTTCTGGTTTGAATTTGGGTCACTGGGAATTGAATAGCAGCACATAATGAGCATTGCCCGGGTTAGGGTGGGCTCAAGTCCGCATGGGATGTTCTCAGCTATCACCAACTAGCGACCTCTGTTGACTTTCAGGTGATTATAAGCTAGCTGTGTTGTTTGATAGGTGGGATAGGCCTGTCCTCCATTTGGAGCTGGACATTTTGTACAACAATGTGTGGCCTGCAGTATTTTCAATGTTAACCTTTAGGAGACTATGGTAGGTTTGCCAAAATTTTGTATCACAAAGTTTTCCTTGTTTTCAAGCTAGTTAGCTTGATAAGGCTGGATGGTTCATCCATAAAACAAGCTGTGCTTATGGAACACCCTGAGATGCATTGAGCATGTGAACATATAGCCTTCATTTTTTATTATTATGTTATCAAGGTATTTTTCGGAGTAGATCATTTCTCTCTTCATAGAAATGGATTGCTTCATTTTGCTGAAAATTTTAAAGAACAGAAAATGTGATGAATCACATTATTTTCGATATGCCAAAATTCATATCATGGCATAAAATGATACCAGCCTTCACTTTCTCACTGGTTTATTTCCCACACCTTGAATGGTGGTTTGGAAGAACCACTCACAGCTCCTTCAAGTTTCTGGGGTTTTTGCCTGTGGCTGAGAATAAATAAACATCCTTACAGTAATTTAACCCCCTCAACATTTATATTATTTTTAAATATCCATCCACGACATTACTGAAAAGTTACATTTTCTCTTGACTGACTAATTTCAGCAAAATTTTCCTCCTGTACAATCACGTTCCACTGAAATGTATTACTGCTGCTTTTAAAATGCTGTAGAATGTCCTTCTGTTGTATATGGTAGATGTGGTGCCTGGCAGAAAGACAACAATCTCAGATATTATTAACCTGGTAGGGTGTCCTATGATATGCTGAAAGTTAAAAAACAGAAGGTAATCAGGGTGTTCCTGCTAGAATAATTTGTTATTATAATTTATACAGAAAGGTTTGTCTAGAGTACAAATATAGTCGAACCATTTGCATTTAAAATTGTAAATTGACCCTTAATGCTGCCCCAGTGATAAGAAGAGTCGTTAATGAAAATTTGGAAAGCAAACAGAAGTTTTTTGATCTGCTGCTAGGAGCATCCATGAACTTTCGAAAAGGATTCTGTGCATCAGCAACTGCTGAGCAGTGTAATTATGCACTTGGGGGATTTTTGGCTTTCACAAGCATAAGCAATACTTAATTTTTTATCAACACAACGTTTCTTTAATCATAATTTTCTTAAGAATCAGTTTAACAGGGTTGTTTTTTTTTACTTTTTCTGAATAAAATATATATATAGTACTATATATATATACTAAATCATTATCATTATTTTACCAATAAAAATAAATAATGATATGGACATCACGGATAAAAAGCTTGTTAAGGACAGTGCTGTACTCATGTGTAATATTCAGATTACGTTAGGCATACATTTATAAAATGTATGGAGAATTTAAAAAAAAAATGTAATGCCTCGTGTCATGTGAAAGGTGAATGGAATTTTTTTGAATTTCTTGGTTCTATTTGTGTTTTTCATTGGACATGTAACAAAACTTAATCTAAGGGGGAGATCAATGAGTTTAGTGTATGCCTCTTAGTTAATGAGGCCAATACTGCAGTTTCTTTTCTTAAAACATTTCCAAGATATTTCCACACTGCATATGCAGTACATTTCTTAATGGCAATGGATGACGCCATCACCTCTTTTACAGTATGCGTACATTCATTTTTAATATTGATTCCAGCATAAAGCTGTTGCATGAATAGAAGTAGTGTCATAATGGTATTCTGCATTAAAACACATTGTACCAAGGGTCTCATTGCATTCTCTCATCTCTACATCCCTATTGGGTGAGTTTCCATGGCAACCCGCACATACTGGGGTATGTGTGTCTGTGGAGCGAGGAAACATGATTTACAGAGGGGAATAGGATCCAACCAGTTAAATGAGCCTAAGCATCATCGGGGGGGAAAGTCTAAGAATGGAGATAATTCATAAAATATATGGTGAATAGTTGCATACGAGGAATTTCTTAAATTATTCTTCTGTTTATAAAAGGCTACATTGAAGCATTATTGGAAATCAGGTGGCAGGGAACTGACTAGAACTGAATACCCAATTATGGGATCTATAGCTTATTTACCTATATCTCAAACATTATATCCCTTAGAGAATAGACTAATCTTTCAAAACCTCTGCTGTTGTCGTGCAAAATTTCATACATGTTTAGATTGTTTAAACAGGCAAGTACCGATTCATTTTTTCAGAAAAATCTCAGTGACATTCAAGTCATCTCAATTCAGTCTAAAATTGAACAATGATTTAGCTTTTTACTTGCACGTTTTTGTGTAAAAGGTATAATTAGTCCAATATTACTTGACTTCTTTAAGGGACTTAAACATTGGTTACACATTACACATTACTCCTTAAAAAACAAAGCTCCATTTCTTTGGCACATTACAATTGCCACTGATGTTAAAATATACCTGACAGGTATATGAAAAGACACTGGATTTTTCATTCACGTTTCGTAGAAACTACTTAGAAAGTTGGATTTGAAAAACACCCTTTAAAGGGATCCATCCTATGAAGGAACTACACATTTCATATTATCCATGTTGGGTATTACATAGATGTGTTTTTAGTTTTTTTCTTCACAATTCCACTTCATTTTCATTAACACACACAGTAGCATATTGCTTAAATGTGGTCATGTGTTGTTAATACTAATTATTTGTTTTATGCAGCATAGATGGTTTTAACTTCAGTGCAGCATATTTTTTCTTCCTTCAGTGTAAAACTTAATGTAAAACCCTTTGTATGGTTAGCACGGTATCACTCGTCACACTTTTTCTATCTTCAGTGTAAAACTTAATGTAAAACCCTTT
>JAOVYW010003425.1:0-14076 GCA_025775045.1 Hiodon tergisus | reverse complement strand
CACACACACACACACTCACTCACACACACACACACACACACACACACACACACACACACACACACACACACACACACCCAAGCAGCTCAACCTGCCAGCACCTACAATCTAATTCACTAATGACAGGGCGAAACTGATAACAGACAGACAAAGACAGACTTAACTCCAGCATCTCAAAAACAGGCTTGCGCTGAACACACACAAGCCCATACACATGCCCACACACACACACTGCGTCCACGGTGACAAGCATTAAAGTGCAGATACTTTTACGTTTTCGATTGTTCAAACAACCAGCATTCTTTTCTTTTTTTAAAGTATTAAGGTTAAAGAATTGTGTTTTAATTTTGACTTATTTGTGGGACTCACAGACCACAAAGAGCAGACAGGTGAGGGATTACCATGGATTCCAATCTTAGATGCTTTTGGTTTTCTGAGTTTTCGTTTTGGTACATTGTTCTGAGGTTAACACTCCAGGGCACAACACACCCAGAATAAATACCACACAACTAAACCGGTCTTTTAACATACAGATTGGCAATTCTATTTAAAAATGGAGGGCGAAAAAAATGTATGCCTTTGAAATAAACGCTGCATAATATTTTGATTCTACTCGTTGTGCCTGGAGGACTGACTGATAATTTGTCATTAAAGGAAGCATTTCATTTATTTAAAATATAGTCTTCTTCAGGGAAAGTACTGCACAACATCAAAAACTAAAAAAAAAAAGAGGAGAGAAATTGCGTCATGCTGTTTGTTGTGCTCAGTAGAACACTCACTAAATGATTCCTTTAGATTTTCCGTGTTTTTTCCTGCCGTTAATTGATTTTTCCCCTCCTTTGTCTTGACGGTCGCAGAGGCACTTCCTTACATGGCAAGTCGGCTCAGGGTGCAAACAAATGAAGCCGAATCAAGTCCATCTTTAAGCACTCCAACCCTGTTTAGCTATGAAAAGAAAAAGTATCGACAGCAAGCAGAAAACAGTGCATTAGGTGCATACAACAGCTATTAGCCTGATTGCTCTCTGTGTGCTTTTGTTTCTGCCTTTATTAGCTCCACAAGAGAAAGAAATGGAGTGAGGGAAAGTGATGGAAAATCTATTTAAATTTAAATCATTCTTTTAACAGTGGGTAAGTGTGGTGATTAGGGGAATCCGGGAATCCCCCCCACCCCCCTTTTTTTTGTTTTTTTTTGGTTCAAACGGGGCACCAACAACTGGTCAACAAGGCAAAGTGTGGGTGGTAGGCTTCCTCTAAGGAATTCACATCAAAGACCTTTTCAGCACCCCAACTCTTCCATCCCTTTGCCTCCTGTCACTCAATTCACAATGGCTGTTACCAGGGCCGCCCCTCTGTGTACTGTCAATGCTCAAGAAATGTGCTGACTCTAATGAACACACTAGCCTGTGGCAGCTTGAAGCCTGCCTCATTAACAAATTAAAAACAATTCACAATGTTTAAATGGAACCAAAGCAGTCAATGAATTATGAGCAAAACCAGGTGTTAATGTAAAACGAGTAATTTAGCTGAGTGGAGCTCGCTTTTGTTTAGACGCAAAATTGAGTAATCCTACATAGCTGTGAAAACTTGTTTCTACCACAAACACATTTTCTTTTCTCAAACGGACGTATATTTTCCCAGAAAAAAAGGAGAAAGGATCGTTTGGAGACATCGTTTCTCCCCACGCGTGCGTGCGTGTGAGACAAGGAAACTCAGTCAACTCATCAGTCTGTGCTAGTTCCTGTATTGCCTGAGAACTACAGCTGTGTCTCTCTGTGTTCCATAATTACAGAGAACAGTGGATCTGACAAACAGGTAGCCCTGAGGCCGCTGTCTGTTCAACCAGGTGTGCCTGCATGACTATCTGTTTGGGAGAAGGAGTGGATTATGTCATGTTTTAACTTATACTGTCCAAACATCCCCCTTCCCTCTCCTTAGTCTTTGACAATGGATTTACAACCCCATTCCCAGCAGTCATTTACTCTGAGCTATGTGATCTTTAAATGTTCCAGGCTAAAATCCTGATTTAAAAGGTGAGGCTAAACTAGAGTTAGGGTGGATAAGGGCACACCAATATGCTGAATTTAAAATTTATGCTGACACAAATGATAATGGGCTGCTGAATATTGAAGGGGGTCCGCTTCTTCTGGGTTTCTGCTAGGATTGCAAACACAGCTAAAGCAATTCCCTAATTGTATTATATTACAATGTTTTCTTCTCTCTTTTTTTACTATAAGGGCTATTTTGCCATAAAATAAATCCATGCGGTGTGTCTAACATATGGGGACATACTGTGTTAGCGTGATTGGTGTACTTTTCCCTGTTTGTCGACGTTTGTCGTGTCTGTAATGCCTGCCGCTGTACTACGAGCATGTGTAATAGAGCAGAAACATTGCTTAAGCATGCCAGTTCTCACATTATCTTATTCAAGGTATTTAAATTCGACTTACTTTCCTAGAAACATGATATAAATCACAGTAATTCAGGTGCAGGCATGGCAATTCTGCTACTCTCACGATACAGTTGAAGGAACTGAAAATGAGGCGTTCAACTTTTACGATGCATTCCCACCGAGCAACGTAATACTTGGTGTTCTTCCCCGAAACCTCCTCTATACTTTAAATGTTGCCATCATGGCCCAGCTGACGTCTGCCTCGGACCGTTACTCAAAATATCACAGCCACGGTAATTATACTGGGCAGGAAGAACCGCACGTACTCTACATACAACATTGCATTGACAAAATCATTTCTCACTCTTTTGAGATTTTGTGAAAGACCCACTTTACTCTTTAGAAACCAAAACCAGCCTTTAAAATACGTGAATACAAGTTTTTGATCACACTGAGTTACATTTAAATGCATAAAATCCCACAATTACTTAGTTTTCTTTGGCTTAAATAAATGTGTTCTTGGATAAGCTACAGTAAGTACAGTAATGGAGGTCATGCAAGCCCTGCCAATCGTCCTCTTGCAAAAGAATAGATAATCATACAGAAACTCCACTACAAAGACTCCACTTTGCAATCCAAACGGCTCGGGAACGCAGTTGTGCATGCTTGTTACTAATGCATATGGAACAAGGTCTCCTGCAACCATAAGCTTTTGGTTTTGTTCTGCGTGAGCCTTTCACCTGCCACCATTTCATCACAGACAATTGATTTTCGATGGTGGACACACACTGGGTTTGCCCTAAAATGTTGTGTGAGGATCGGCATGTGCGAGATCAAATAAGTTAGATTTTCAGGCGGCAGCTGGTGACCTTTAAGCGAACAGCCAATTGAAAAAGGCGGGAGGTACTTCCTCCCACAAAAAACGGGCAAGAGAGTAGTTCTCACCGTTTCTGAATTTTCCAAATTGTTAAATCAATGTTTAGATATCTACAAAACACACATTACGTTGGAGATGTGTCAGCTACTCTCTTAGTTTATCGATTTCAGGTAGCCATCATTTATGGAACTGTCACTGTAGATTGTGCCTTTCTTTGGTGAATACTGAGGGAAAAATGGGAGATCCTTTCACTGCTCAATACATAGATAGATTTTCAGACAAGGGCTGGGACAAAATTAAAACGTTGACAACCCTCTATTGACATTTAATAAAGTTGCATTTAATAGCTTTTTCTCTGTTTTTTTAAGTATCTTATTTCTGCTACTCATTATACGTACATATTTACGTAAAGTGCAATTAGCAGGTTAGAAAAGTTTTGATTAGATAGACGGCCTAAATGCAACCATTCTTCTACATTCATAAACAGCAGACACAACTCATGAGCCAGTGAGAGAATGGATATTAAGTGTACGAGGAGAGAAATCCTTGTGCCTCCGCATTGGGGTTTCCTTTAAAACCATTTGGTGAAACAATCTGGTCATCTGCTTTTTATGTACTTCACACCATTGGGTGTTATAGGAAGACGTACGCCACACCTTTGGAGACTTCACACCTTTGAATGTGACGTACGTAGTAAAGAAGGGCAGCAGATTACATTATAAACATATGTTTACCACAGTGACTATTCTGTCTGGGGAGAACACTGTTTTGTCCCAAAATAAGTCAACGGAGAACGGGTTCAGGTGAACCAATGAGCAAATGAGTACACTGATGCTGGAGCCAATTAAGGGTTATAGGTAACTAAGGGAAGAAACACAAATTCTCAATGCAGCCCATGATGAAGTATTTATTTTTAATTTTTAACCATTTTCTAAGTGAACACACCTGGTACCTCAGTGATCAGGGATTGTTTTGTTTCAATTTGTAATGAATGAGCGTCAGAACAGAATCTATCCTGAGCCAAACAAAAGCATTCAGTGTATCAGCACCAGTCCCCATGCAATTACCAGACCCCTACTTGCCTTACTTAACTGAGCTCTCTAATTTCAGTCCGTCTACCCTTAGTCAAAAAATGCCACATACACGTTCATTTACATAAATATCTGATACCAACATAAAAATCTATGCCTATTGCATGCAAGCATTACCACTAAAGGCATTTATATACAGGTGTACACCTGTGTGTGACACATAAACAGACAGATGGTGCCTTATCTCCTGATGCTAGCTTGATGACGACTATACATATTAGAGGCAAGAACATGTACATGAAGAGTGACGTGTCTTTAGAGCCCGACACTCATCAGAGAGGGGCAGCCCTGCACAGCGTTGCCTTGAATGAGGTCACTTCTGTTTTCAGTACGTCAATCCTTTACATATCTACCAGCGTGGACTTCTTTAACTTTCGTTTTTTCACTCCTGATTTATACAGAAACTACCGCTGTCCAAAGAACCCCTCATAAACTGTAGTCTGGCTCCTTACTTACTTCAACAGCATTGATAGCAACATTCATTATGCTGGCGAAGCAACAGCCATTTAAGACTAGGCAATGAGGTTCAAAGACTGTGGCAACCCCACATTGTGTACTATATTTAATGTGTCATATCTGGAGCACTGTAGGGTGTTGTTTAAGTAAACTCATATATGCCTATGAGTTGAGTAATTAAATCCATGCATTCATTGATCAGAATTACGTTAATTCCTAAACAGAGCCTTGGTTTATTTAAATACCAATCCCATAATGGTTATAGCATTCCTAAAATGATTTCAGGCTAATTACTTATTTTGTGCGTGTGCGTGACGGATTAGAAGCTCCTAGGCTACAGAGGTGCGTTATTCACGGCCAGTTCTCACGTTGACTGTACTAATGATTACCCGTCTGCTCATTAGTATTCAGGGTCAGGTGCAACTCCAACGAAAGCTGAGTTAGGCAGTAACTGTCCGGAATGCGGCAGTTTACTTTTTGTGCTTGGTTGACACACGAAAAAAAAAACATTCCACACATTTAACAGCTAATTGACTCACTTACTGCCCTCAGTTTCCTCTTGCATTCACTTAGTGACTCTGCCAATACTTCACACTCAGATGCTTTTAAACTGTAGCATCATGCCCGGGATGTAACTGCAGAATGTGTTTTTGACACATTTTCATGATAAAAGGCTAATGACCAATAATGATGAACAGCTGTGAGCCAATTTGGGGTTACGTTGTGATATTTATTTTTGCTTTTAGTTAAAAGAAGTCAAGTTTTCAAAATTCAAACAAAAACTCAAGATTACTATTTATTAAAAAAATTTCTCCCGAATGGTTTCGCTAAAAACATCACTTAAATCCGTTCGAGTGCAGAAGCCCTTGTTGCCGTCCCCTGCATTTCTAATCGCCACTCAGATAATTAATCCCACACTTGGCAGCAATAGTAACTTAACTTGTTAGACTTGTTTTTTTTTGGCTTTAATACTTTAGCAAACAAGGGAAAATGACCAGAATTAAAAACATCTATTTACTAAGGGTGGAGATGAGAATTTCCTGCTTGGAAATGATTGCTTGGTTTTTGCTGGCTCTGGGATCCTTGTTGTCTATTTGTGAAGTTTTCCCTGATTAAATTTAGAATGTGTTTTTCTTTAGTGATGTGTATATCCGTTTGATCCCACATCAGGGCGATCGTGTTAGCTTAAGGATGTCCGCTGGTGGAAATGAGCATATATGTGCTTGACTCCGCAGTCAGAAGGCTGTCGATAAAATGCCAGGAAGTCAGTTGAGATGGGTGTGGCCTACATTACTTTGTGTTTCTCTATATTTGCATATATAAATTATATTAATTGATGATATTTTGGGGTTCATGGCTACATTCTATATCTGCATCTCACAATTTATTGTTGTTTCCCAAGTCAGGGAATAGACATCAGTATAGGCTTGGAGACTTGGAGACATCAGCAGCAGGATAATTATGATGAGTGGGCTTCTGCTTATTTTGCGCTGGATATAGGTCCACTATTACTGGCACTAGTTCTGCCAGTTGCATAATTTTGCATAGAGGAAAACCAGATCTCATCAGAATTAATTTTTATGGCAGTTTAACAATGTGCTATAAATGAAAATAGCATAACTGTGCATAAAAAAGGCTTAGGAATAAATGTTTCTAAAAAAGCGGAAATTCTTCTTCCTCTTCTGACTTTTGCGCAACCTGTAGGCAGTTCTGTATGTCCAAAAGAAACTAAAAATGCATTAAAAAATTTTTAAATACCCCAAAATATTTCTGAAGTCAACAAAGAAAGGGTGGGAAGTACAAAACATGGCATATACAACGTGTGTCACAGAGTGTGAAAGTGCTTAATACATTGTTCACCAGTTACGGCCACAGTGTATGTGCTGGCACCACCGCTGAGGAATGGGGCTGTAATGATTTATCTGCTGACACAGACCTTTAGAGGAATCAACTAAGTAAGAACTGGAACTTCCAGCACCCTGGGCGAGGCAGCCGGAACACCAGGGTGGCGCATTAGACAGAAAACAGCAACGTCAGTGTCGGGCAACAAGAGTGAATTAATCCCTGTGCCACAAAACCCTCTCAAGGCGAGACTGGTTAAGAATAGAAAGAGGCTAGAGGGGGAACCCCATGGCCAGGAAGCTTTGACAAAGAGAAGTGAGAGCCAAATTAGGAACCTGGAACCTTGTCAAAACAGCTGTAGGACCGTTCCATTCTCCATGATGACTGTAAGAGTGTATTTCTCAATATTGACTAAATCGGTTCTTTAGGAGTGCCTTGCATGCATAGGTAGAGTGGTAAAATGGGTGTGAAAGATTTTACAATAGAAAAGTTTAGTCCTAGAGTGGTGGTGGTGAAAGTGGGATAGAGTTAGTTCAGAGGTTTAGCGGTAATTAATCACGCTTGCTAGATTAAAATGCATTTGCTAATATATGCTAGTAACAGTATCAACCCATGGTTACAAACCACTTGCCACCAAGATATGTAACATCCAAGCAAGTTAAATATTACACAAATGTGACCAGAACTTTCAAGCTTGTGAATCAGGGTAAGACAGAATAAACATCATTATTTGTGTTACTACAGAAAACATTCCATGCTTTTGTCAACTATTTCAAGTAATGTTTTCCTCTCAATTCATAGCACAGCGCAATTTTGCTGCACACTGACTTTAATAATGCATTTTCTATCTCTAATATGAGCCAGCAGACTCCTAAATTACTTCTTAAACAAACAAAGGAGTAAGTATTTGCATCCCCAGCCATTCTTACAACTTTAATTCAGCGCAGGTCTATCCCTGAAGAGTATTGTTTCGCCCCGTGGAAAATTAATGAATTGATACACCTGCTTCTAGGAAAGTAACAAAGGCCCTTTGTCCCTCTGTACTTTTTATGGCAACCGTGGTACTGCTTAGACTAACAAAGAAATGAGCTCTTAAGTGCCTCTAACCCTTGACCTTACTCAAGGTTCATCTATGGCTCAGTACAGTACATAGGTGCTGTGAAAGAGACCTACCCTACGCACTGGGATATCAAATCGGACAGTTCGTAACTACTACACATTTTGGGGACTTGGTGCCAGGGGAAGCTCCACCAAGGATCATACGCGAGATATCTGGAGCAACTGAATGTGCAACAGAAATACACGTGCATTTTAAATACATTTTCAAAATATATTTTAGAGAACACTTTTTAAAAAATTCCACGAGGGCGTACCGTGATAGCCACGGGTCCCAAACCTGTCACCTGCATCGGGCTGGTGTTTTCAAAAATTGTTTGAAAAAAAGGTAAGGGGCGGAAAGCAAACTGTTGGTTAAATATAGAGTTATTAATCATAATAACCAGGTTTGATTCTCACATGGCCCAGCACACATAGATCAGATACCTGTCTCTAAAACCCTGTAGTTCTACCACTGTATGAAAAACCTTCCAAAAGGAGGTTCTTGAACCTCAGGTCCAGGCCATCAGGAAGCAAGGAACAGGTAAGTAAAACGAAAAGTAATTCCAAAAGCTGTGTAACTGTTTTCCATTCCAAAGGCCATTAAAAAAATATTTTTTTTCATGTCAGGGGAAATATTTCCCTTAAATTAGCCCCTCTCAGGGGGTTTTGACCTGTACAGATAATATTAACCCAAGATTAATCCACTGTGAATTTTAAAAATTGGATTATATGATATAAAAGTGGTAATTCCTGTACTTTTTAAGATTAATTAAAGAGACATTTAAGAGAGGTTCCCAAACTGAAATAACGACATTAGCAAAAGAGATATGAGGAGAGAGCAAAGGGCTAAGCTACACAGATCATCTAATAGACAACTTTGTGCTGAACTAATTAGCTGAATCCTCTTTAAAAACAGCTTTCCACTCCAATCAAATCAACGATTTAGAAAAAAATAATTGGGTGATTCCAATTCCAAAAAAGGAAAGGATCTCCCTTCGAGCACTCCACCACTGCTAGCAACAGTCTCTCTGGGGGACCAGCATTTCATTTCTCTTCTTCAGTATTATTTTAATAAAATACCTTGGGAGGGATTTTTGTGAAAATTTACATTTGATGTTTTCCCTCATTCCTGACACGTGGTATAAATGTTAGGCTTGTTTATGCTACCCTTCAATTTACTGTATCTCTTGACGATCTTTACAATCCACCAATAATTAACACGTGCGTGCGCACACACACACGCACCAATATACTATATATATATATATATATATATATATATATATATATATATATCATGTACACTAAAATGTCCCTAACTAGTACTCCACACTCCTGTCTTCCCAAAGCAACTCATTTGGTTACATACAATCAGTTATAAGTCATTCTTTGTTTCCTTTCTGTGCCAAGCTTTTAAAAATTCCTTTCGATAAGGAGGCCATGTGGCTTCAAATAATCCGTAAACCAAGGGTAAAGGGGTTTAAGATTATGTCTGTCAAAAAATGTCACATAAGTGTTACTACTCAAGCTACATTTCAAACAGTGTGCCATTTGGCTCCACAGGAAACCAAAGTGTGAGCTGACACATCTCACCTTCGCCCTGAGTTGCGGAGTATTACCGAGATGTCACCTCTTATCAACAGGCAGACACAACAAAAGGCTACACCAATAAACGACCCCCTATCTCACAGCCAGGAGGGTGCAAGTACTGTATACCGCGGTATAGAGATAACAAGGAAGGGAAATAAAACCGCAATTAGGAGCTACCTCTGATAAGAGTCTGTTACAAAAGAGGGGGGAGTGGGATTTGGCAGAGGAAAAATAAAGAAGGAGGTTAAGTAAAAAAACAGAAGGGTTAGAATTCATGGGGAATGAAGAGGTCTTTAAGGAGAGAAACTGATTGACAGGATGAAAGATCAACAGGGAGGTAGAAAGGGAGTAAATAGGCAAAATTAAATTGAGAAAGAAAGGAAGACCACTAGCAGTTAGTACTGAACTTGTGAACTGGAACTGTCTTCTACCTTTCAACGCAGATCTCTTACTTACTTACATTTGTACATTTTTGTTGCTTTTGCACTGCAGTTCCTTGCATTTTTTGACGAGAAATGTTACTGGACAGTTTTTTCCCCTTCCTTTTCAGCAACCTCTTATCCAATTTAATGGCTTTGTGTGCTAGAGACCAACCCAGCAGGCAAAGAGTGTAAAGCAGGATAAATCCAGAACAGGATTCCAATCCATCACAGGGCAGGAGACGGACACACAAAGACAAACAGGGCCAATCCACCTAGCCAGTCTTTGGGTAGTTGGAAGAAATCTGAGCACTAGGAAAACCCACATGAACGTGAGCAGAACATACAAACTCTACGCAGGCTGAGACGTTTCTTATCCCAGGACCCTGGCGTTATCGGGCACTGCCGCTGACCAGCAAACCCGGTCCTCCGTCCTGGACTTAACATAAAGGCCTTTGTGAGATTTTCGAGTCAACTGAAGAGTATAGATGACAAGGAGAATGAGACACCACGCATACAGTTTTTAAATAAATAAACATTATAGTGGTAAGCATAGATTCTAAATTTGAAAATACTTAGCCCCCCAATCATTACTATTATTATTAGTATTATTAGTATGTTATGTTTAACATCAGGGTTTACAGAAGCTTACAGCCCAGTCGGATACTAGCGAAGGCAATAGGTAAGATATCATACTTGTGTGCTTCACCCTCATGGAGCGTAGTGGACCACTTATAATGGCATACACGTAACGTAATTACACTTCTCAACGAAGCAGGATACACTAAACATGTCTGTTACAAGTTCTTCAATGATAATGGTGCTCTACAGCGCAAGAGGATACACACTATCTGATTCCTTCCCTCTCCATCTCTCTGACACAGTCAAGGTCCTGTCTTCAGGCTCGGGCACAATGTTTCCATTCACTGCCACAAGGTTGCTTGTCAGTTACATTAAAAAAAGAGAACCTTAGAAGATTGCTTCCAGCTTGAGTCACGGCTCTGCGTTTCATCTGGGAGTTGGAGTAAGAGGTGTGTATCTTTCAGCGCTGGGAAAGGTGGGTGAAGTTAGTCAAACTGGAGATGCGGCGATAGACAGGGCCACATTCCAAGACTGGAGATTACGATCTCCCCGACCCACACACACACACACACACACAGGCTCACACACCTTCACCATTGTCTCCCTGGATGAATGATTATGAGGAGATCTATCACTGACACAGAGCCCCCCCCTCCTCGTCGCCTATTCTCACCTGGGTCAGCCTGTCCATACTGTCTATTCTCTCATCGCCTTTTCAAATGAAAGGACCATATTAAATCCCAGCCAATACTGTACCAAGTGCCTTTTGAAAGTGAGCCCTTTCTCTCTCTCCTTCTCCCCCTCTCCCTTTCTTTTGTTTCGCTTTACACAAAGTTCTCTGGTTCAGGTTCAAGGAACTTTAATAACAGATAAGCCGTTCACTGTGGCTTAATGTTGCTCTGGAGCGCAGACCATACCAGAGAGTCAGACAGCTTCCATCTGGCAGGGGACTGCATCTACTATAGAAGCATCAGAGCTTTTTGTGTACGAGCAGCTCAAGACACATACTTGCACATTAGACACGACATAATTGACAAGGTCCTGTAACTGACTGGTTTCTCCTTTCTTTGAGATGTGGGTGGTCGCTGTACCGGTATCGCCTAACTAGAGATAAATAACTTCCATATAGTCCAAATATGGAAGACTAGCAGACAGATAAGCGTGGGGATTAGAGGAGGAAGGGTCTAGTTTATGGCTTGCTATGGCATAGAATATGAGGATCCTCTTTGTCTGGTTTCCAGAAGATGAGGATCCTTTTTGTCTAATATACTGGAAACAGTGGAAACATAGTGGAATATCTAGCACACTCAATACTTCTCAAATCTTGAATCATGAAGATTTTTCATTTGCTGCATTATTCATATGGCTCCAATTTTGTCAGTGAGGTTTTAACCTACTAAAATAAAAACAACAACTATGATGCATTGACCCATTGCCTTTCACTGCTTGAAGCATCTTGTCTCCCATAATGCCTTGTGTCAGATGCGGCATTTGTAAACAGAGAAGTGACGTCTAAGGCAGATCAAACTCGGAGCCATCCAGAGCCTTCTCACACCAGCACATATTTTGGTTCACACGTTCCCATTTGCGCAACTCCAAAGCCCATTTTCCTCCATCCACAGCTCTCCAAATGGAACACTAAAATATCAAGGAGGAGATAAAACGACCTATAAAACCCCCCAAGTCAACTTGGGTACACAGAATACAATGCTGTTTTTTCCACACTGTATAGCCTTTCTTTCATTTCTTTCATTTTATAAACACTTTACATCAGGTATAGGTCAGACTTGACATTTCATACTGTGTCACAATTAATCAAAATGATTAAATAATGTATTTTTCGGAATGAGTCGGAAATGAGTAGGAGGCATAATTAGGTCAAAATCCCTCCTTTAAAAAAGGCACTAAGAATCAACAGCAATTAAGAGTGAGACTTTCCCTGCAGATCCCTGGTGTTTGATGTGTAGATTACGAGCAGGTGTTGTGTTTTAAGTTCTAAGACAAAAGCTGGAGGACTGAATTGAGTGGCCGTGATAAAAAAATAAAAATAAAAAATAAAAACACATGTCACTAATCAAGGGAGACATTCGCGCCTACTGCTGCCACTGGGGCTCTGTCAGTTTCCTTGAGGGTTGGCCATTGCACACCACAGTCATTACCTGGACATAACTTGAAAAGTGTTCATTGTTCAGTGCACCAGAGAAGCAGTGACATTTTAATACGTATTGATCAAATTCAGTATATGGTTCTTTTTCTGATGGCATCAGGTGATTTCTCTTTTTTCCTCCTGGCACTTCACTTATAGAATATTTATACAGACAGAGGTGACTTTTTAAAGACAATATCAAAGATCCTTCCTGCTTTGTGTTACAAGAGCCTCTAGCTTGTAAAATATATTTTAAAAAATTAAAAACATGAAATGGAACTAATCCCACCGCAATATGGAAGACTTTTCCCGGCTGCTTACCAAATTGCACAACTGCAGGGTAATGGCCGTGGTATTCCTATAAAGTCTGTTAATCATCTCTCCTGAGCCCGCCAGCCCTCCATATGAACAGCACATTGGGCCTTCAGTTTCTATCACAGCAAATGAATGTTATGTTTGTGTGTGTATGTGTGTGTGTGTGTAAAAGAGAGCTCTCACAAAATCTTATTTCCTTACTGGATTCCCTTTTGTTCTGAGCCATAATTCAATTTTTTTATTTTGTCACAAATATTAGGCAGACGGCCGCTCTGGGTTTTTAGTTGTTTATATCCCATAATTACTGGTTAATACCAGACAAAACAAGTCGTATAAAACTTTTAAATGAAATTTTTTTCCCAGAATGCAGGAAACAACCGAAGGTAGAATTGCATATAGCTTTAATATCACCCACATATATGTTACTATTTTTAACGAGGGCCTTCTGAGGGGCTCAGCTGGTTAAGATGGATGCCCGAGTGCAGGCTGGGCCCTATGTTATGTGACTGTGTGAGTCTGTAGCAGTATTCCAAAATTTAAATGGAGATTCCAAAAATTCCAAATTTAGAGTGACCACAACAAAAAAAAGTAACATTTCAAGCTCTGCAAATTTATATTGAAAATAAAAACTGCCATCGTTACTATGGTAACTTAAAAAAACAACAACTATTACCCAGTGTGACTCACCCATTAAGGTCATTTTACCAGAGTTCTCATTACAGGCACATTTTAAGTAACGGCTAAAAGCTAAATAGATAATGCAATAAAGCATTGTGAAGGAAAGAAAAAAAACTTGGGAGTTTTACTATTGAGGTGTGTGTGTGTGCAGAAGAGCATATAATATCAATACATTCTTATGTGATTGTCTTTTCATAGTGAGTTCTGTCTTCTGTGGGGGTTATTGAGTGTAAAAAAGTAGAGACTCCAATTTTGTTGCTGACCTTGAAGTGAAAATGCCCCTCTCCATTGCATTACTGTGAATGAACAGTAAGTCAGACATTAACCATCTAAGGAGATGTTTTGAATAAAAAAAATAACCATCTAAGGATATGAGCTATTGCTGAATCAATGCCCCAGAGCAGGAGAAGGACTGTCATGGCCTTTACACCAGACAGGTCAGGACAGGGCTGACATTAGGTCATCAACCCCTTACCGACAGAAATCTAGACTGAACACTGTGTGACTACCCAAAAATCTCCTTCTTAATTAAAGGCATTTTATGGTTTCAGAATTTTCAATTCATTTAAAAAAAAAAAAAAAAAATATATA
>JAOVYW010003422.1:0-14077 GCA_025775045.1 Hiodon tergisus | reverse complement strand
TGAACCCCGTTCTCTCGTCCGGCTCCGCTACCAACTCCAGCACCTACTGAGGGATCACAGGTCGTTAAATACTGTTTTGTAATTAGCCTGATCCTTAGCCGGTGCTGATGGGCGTGCCCGGACCTCTCCCGTGCGTATTCTAGACGGACGCGTGGCACAGTGCCGCTGTGTTGTGAATGTCGCTATAGCGCGAACCAGGCCCGGCGGCTCCTCGAGTGCTGCCGGTTAGGACCCAGCTCCCTCCTCTGCCTTCCCCTCAGTACGACTGCCCCTCCTCCTCAGCAGATCGCTGTCCACCTCTCACTTAGGAGTCAGGCCTCCACGCTATTAGCTCAAAAGCGCCGTTCTTGCCTACGTGTTATTATTCACAGTAAAGAGGAAGAGAGAAAAAGCGCACAAAAAGCCCCTCTACAACAAAGGAGCAGATGCTGCCAGCTCCAGCCACAAATTTACTAAATCATTGAGTTCAACCAACTTTATTCTGGATCAAAGCACTTGGCGTCATAATCTAATAGATATTGTATTGCTTATAGCAATAAACTAAAAGACAGCTCATTTCAGTGGCAACAAGGGACTGTGTGGAGGGGGATGTGTGCGTGCGAGTGGGGAGGGTGTGTAGATGAAAGTGCCTGGACTTCTGAAGGACACCTAAACTTAATTTGAGTGAGTTAAAAGGGTTTCAGCTGGTATTGAGCTGCACTCTGGAGCCATGTAGTTATTTGGTGATTTCAATGGCTTCCGTCTAAGTGGTGAACTGGTGTCATCCAAGTCTTACACGGTCCCCCATTTCATTTATTTTAAAAGCCTCCCCTCTTGCTCGTGTGCCACCTTAAAACTCTATTAATACCTTCATCAGCCAAAGAGTTAGGCAACGGTTTCCTCCAGTCATGTGTTGCCAATTTGTTTGAGGATTTCTGCTCCAGAAATGAAGAAACCATAATGAGGATGCCCAGAATCACATCACGACTAAGGAGTTCTCAGAGTGAAGAACTTATTTTGTCATCTAAGATTTCCAAATGAGGGGGAAAGCACATATTGTACCCAAAGAATAAAAAGCTCAATGTAAATGTTTGTGAGCACATGAAGGAGTCGAACTCAAATCTCAGGTGAAGACAGGAGGTTTTGATTAATCCGCCTCTCTCAGGCTATGGGAATGACGTTTTGCTATAAACTATTTTTGACCAGTTCACATACATTGCCCCATTGATCAGCAAAACAAAGCTCCATTATGTCAATGAAGAAGGAACAATGATAAATTCTCACAACTGGATGCAGGACTCAGGAAACCCAAATCCCACACATGGATTCCATGGAGGTTCAATCAAAAGCTGTTTTGTTCTATCAGGGCCTTTTATAAATGTTTGTGTGAGTACCGTGGTATTGTTCTGAGATGACGTTAAGAAATCCCTATACCGGATCATGACTCGGGCTGCATTGTCTTATGACCGAGACTTGGGGGTGTTTTCAGGGCGTGTTGTATATACTGAACAGCAGCTTTGGTCACATGGAACTTAAATTATCATACGCTTTGTTGAAGACGGGGAAGAGAGTGGCTCCACCTTCTCTACCAGGGAGCTTTTTCAACTAATCTTCATGTGCCGTTTTAAACTGAAGTGCTTCCAGTTTAAAAAATAAATAAATCTATGGTTACACTTTGGCTGGGACCTTTATGGGACCCTATAGTCAAATAGTCAAACAAATTATTTTTCTTTCACTGAATAAAATGTAAACATGATGGTTACCTTCCTCCCATCTTTAAGGATCAAAGGATACTAGCCTGTAGAATATGGTAATCACAAGCTGCATGTAAAAGAGAGTGTAGGGATGTATATGGGAAAGGTGAGCGTGAGGGATCGGGGTTAATCTGCAAACATGCACTCATTGATGAACTTTTGGTTGTAGCCTAAGCAAAGTGGCACGCTCCAAAACCGTCACCTTGTGATGTGAGTTCAGTAGTGGCTGCGTTCACACGATGCACTCAACCCGTTCATACACACATCTCAGATCCAGTAAAGCAATCCCATTAAGTGTGAACACTGTGACCCATCCCCGGTACAGGATGCTACCTTCAGGTAGGCTCCTTTATTCCACTGTGGGCTGTGGGTGACTGACACCCGTTCTGACAGCTGAGATCTCTCCACTCACTTAGGCTTAGTGACGACTGGTCGTTGCACGGTTCCCTCCAGCTGGGCTCGGGCTCATCCCAAGAGATCACGGCGAGAGCCCAAACTCTCCCATCCTTCCGATGGGGGAAAGTCTGGTTCGCGTTTGTCCGATTCATAGCACGGGCTCCAAGTGGGCTGGAACCCAGCCCAGGATCAAAACGGCTTGTGACGATCACGCCATTCTAAAGGAGAATGATCAACAGATCTCCCAATATCTGGAAACCTTCTGCATTGTACAAGCCCCTTCTCTCAAAGGCTTACTCATCTCAGCCGCATCTGCGTGGGACATGAGAAGGCGATTACAACGCTCTAAAATGAAAAAAACTAATGATTTTCCTTACATTGCACGTTTTAGTTTGGAATCATCCACTGACCTAAAACAATTAGGTGACTTTGGAAGATCATATAATGGCTGGCCGAGCTCAGATTTTTTTAACAGGTGCTGAGCTTGCATCATGGTGCTTCACAAAGATATCAAGTGTATTTGTCTTCCTGGTTCTGGCTCGTGGAGGTGGCGTGTGCCTTTATTTCCCTGAAAGAATGTGTACAGAGCTGTGGGCAGACTGCAAAGCAGGATTTGGACACTTGGCAGTCCACCCTCCCCCCGGTCGTTAAAGACTTGTTATAATAATCCTGATTGTAGATAACGTCATTTTATCATGGAAACGTATTCATTTTATTTATCCAAGCAAGGCTTATTATAAACAAAATTTTGCAGTCTAATGTAATTTGATCATTCATTTTTACAAATAATGTAGTATAAAAAATATATTTACAGGCACAGTTGGGTTGCACCTAGTGAGAAATCAGCTTTAACTAGATACAATTTCTTAATGTGGTCATTATTTATTTCTTTTTATTTTTTTCCAACCGATCTCTTCTGTTCTGCAGGCTACACAGCTCGTACAAGAGGTTCAGCGTTGATTGGGGCATGTCCCTCTCAATTGCACTGCCAGCCTGCAGGCACACAAAAAATCTGTGGGAGATGCTCGTTAGTGACAAGCCTAAACAAACCCCACCGATTTTACCCAGCACAGCCCGGACTGCACTCTGAAAATTGTACTCCATGACTGTGCTCTCAGTCACATTTGGCTAATGACATGAGCTCATAGGGCTCAGTTTGCGCTCTGACAAGTTATTAATTCAAGTAGCATCAATGATTATTTTAAACAAGTAAAAGAACGAAAGAAACCTGTATTACGTCAACGTCTTCATAAAGGATTAACGCGTGGACATTGTAGTTACTAATCAATAATGAATCTAGTCTATTTCCCTCCTATGTCCCCTCTACACAGACATTTGCCTGCAAATAACAGCGTCCGAGAACATCAGTTGGAATAATTCAACACCGAGGAAATTCTCCAGAGAATACATTTGCTCCAGCGTGCATTTGTAATTTATTCATCACTTTAAAAGCCTGTATGACGGTGTGGCCCGGTTACAAATTAAATTTTATGCACACTCACCGATTTATGCCATGCGTCTACGCTCTTGGAGTTTGGATCTCTGACCATAGTATGCTTTGTATTTCGCTTCACGCATTCATTTATTAAGACTTCTTTAAGCCTCTGCCGGGCCTGTCACTCTTTGATGGTACAAAGATGCAACAAACACACGCCCAGGGTAGCTTATGAAGGACACCCCTATTCATCACGGCATTGTGTGATGGATAACGGAGACATGCGAGCTGAAAAGGAATGCAACACAAAGCACACAGAGGCCAAGCTGCAGGGATATGTATTACATCCATTTAATCATCCGCCCGCTCCGCGAGCAAAGGTGCAGGATCGCTTTCTCCTTGTCCCACAAAAGTATGATTTCTCTCGTAGATTGATTATGTACAGACGAGGAACCCTTTTACAGAGCTACTGCTTGAATGAAGTGACTAAACACATGAGCGTCAGGATTCTCTGCTCTCACCCGGTTTTTCTCCCCGGATAACACGTTTTGTTCCTGAGAGCATTCAGGGATGCAACCGCCGGGTGACCTAATATTAAACGCATATGACATTGAGGGGTAAGGGGGTCAACCATGAGAGAAAGCAGTTGGATTTGGAATGTATTTATTTGGGTGAGGGGGACAGTAGTAACCTCCCCCCTCTGGTATGAGTGCGTTTAAGGAAAATTACTGCAGACCAGACAATTACACAAAACGAGTATACCATCCTTATATATCACTGGAGGGATTTGTGTTCTGTGGGTAGGCATCTTTTATAAAGAAGGTAGGAAGGCACCAGATGTCTGTATTCCCTTTCCAACGTGAATACCAACTACTACCAACAGTTGTATCAAATGAAACATATAGACCCAGGTTGACCCAAGTCTGCTGTTTGACTTGGAATAAGACATTGTTTTTCACTTTGGGCATTATTGCAGGAAAGAATGGCGCTTCTAAATGATTTCTTAATGATCATTTTCATTTGTTCTCACAGAGAAATACGGGAGGAATACACCTCCTATATTTTAGTATACACGGTGAGTGCTTTTCAGTAATTTTCTTTAACTGTAAACTGAACATAAGATTTTTTTCATTTGCTCATATGCACTCATTTATTAATCTTTCGTGCCGCCTAAATTTAATTATTTTATTTTTTTATAGAACTTAAATGGTTTTGAATGCAATAATTTTTCTCTCTCTCTCTCTCTCTCAAAATACAAAGCCCAACAAAAAGTGCCTAATTTTGTCCATGACACCGACATCCAATCGCAAACTTATACTTTGTCTCCTAGCTGGGAAGGGAGCCATAGGTTTTTAGGCAAGCCACTTCTGCATGCAGAGGAAAGTGTGCTGACCTTACAGTGGGGATAGAATTGCGCTGATTCGCACAAAGAGGGAAATGACACGGGCATAGGGTGCCAAAAAGTGGAAAGTCGTTTAAAAGTACCCTGTACAGCAGAGAGTGTGTAACTAGTACCTGATGGCAAAAGATGAATATCCAAGAGACTACAAAAGTGTTTTTCACTACTGTGGCACACAGCCACTAGACCTGCCCTCAGCCCTGGGGAGACACCAACTTAGATGCTTTGATGCTGTGAAGCCTCACCCACAGTCAAGGACTGCACATTTGACTGTGGCTTGGCTTATTATACCACGCTCAGGTGTATGCAATTAAAAATCACTTTATTACTGCGTGGAGGGATTTTGGGCGGGACAATCTGTGCTTTAATTTTTTTTTTTTTTGCCAATGGTTCATTAAAGGTTTTTTGTTTTTTTGTGTTTTTTTTTTAAATTTCTTTTCTTTTGGATTTAAGTTATGTGAAATGAAAGCTAACCCTCCTTGTGTCTGACTGACTGACCGGGCACTATTCTGTGGGTCATAACCACCTAGAATAGAACCAAGTCTGTCTGCAATAACACTGATGAAAGTCCATCACAGACACTAGATGCTGCCCCAGCTGTCCTCACCCTAGTGGTGAATGAAGGCAGAGGGCTTCCCTCTCAAACAGCAGCTCGTCCTTGAGCCGGCAGGGTGGCACTGGTGCAGCGGTGACAGAGCCCCCTCTGGCGAGGAGGGGAACACCGGTTTCTCAATCTTCCGTTTTTAATTGTATTTTTTTGTGTGGTTGGCTCCCCTGGGGAAAGCTTTGCCTAGGACTGCACGACCCCTGGCCCGCTTTCTCCACCAATTGTGGTCAAGCTAACGGCGCTCGATTAGGGTGGGGTCCAAGGACACAAACGGACGCTGTAGCAGACATTCAAAACATAATTTATTATTGTATAGAAGACGTCCAATACAAACAGCTCTGTGTGAGGAAAATTTCCTTGAAAACATAATAAACTTAAACTGTAAAACAAACAAAAACCCACCACCACAAAAGCTTGTCTGGCCATATTGTATCCTCCTCTTCCTGATGCATATATATATCTATATATATATATATTTTTCCCCCCTGTTCAGCACTCCCCTTCAGCACTCCATTTGCTGTTCTCTTCCGCACCCCCCTTCAGCACTCCCCTTCAGCACCCCCTTTGCTGTTCTCTTCAGCACTCCCCTTCAGCACTCCCCTTCAGCACTCCATTTGCTGTTCTCTTCCGCACCCCCCTTCAGCACTCCCCTTCAGCACTCCCCTTCAGCACTCCCCTTCAGCACTCCTCTTCTGCACTCCATTTGCTGTTCTCTTCAGCACTCCCCTTCAGCACTCCCCTTCAGCACTCCCCTTCAGCACTCCATTTGCTGTTCTCTTCCGCACTCCCCCTCACGACTCTCCTTGCCATCCCCTACAGCACTCCCCTTCAGCACTCCATTTGCTGTTCTCTTCAGTATTCCCCTTCAGCACTCCCCTTCAGCACTCCCCTTCAGCACTCCCCTTCAGCACTCCCCTTCAGCACTCCATTTGCTGTTCTCTTCAGCACTCCCCTTCAGCACTCCCCTTCAGCACTCCCCTTCAGCACTCCATTTGCTGTTCTCTTCCGCACTCCCCCTCACGACTCTCCTTGCCATCCCCTACAGCACTCCCCTTCAGCACTCCATTTGCTGTTCTCTTCAGTATTCCCCTACAGCACTCCCCTTGCCATTCCACAATGTGCTTTTCCGGTCCATGCCTGAGCAATGAAAGTCTCTGACCACCCACGCATATAATCCCCAAAATGTCAAGCTACCGAGCATGACTTCTCCAAAAGAGGGTGTCCCCTCTGCTCACACCCTCTGTGCGCAGCTGAAATAAGCCAGTTCGAGACTTAACTGTAAGTCAGATCTGAGTTGTGGGTGAGGGAAATGTGATGCGTTTCAAGCTCTGCTGACTGAGGCTTGACACCATCTCTCTCCTCACCATTTATCTGACATGCAGGCTATTATTCTAAACTGCTGGCATGTGGCAGGAAATGGAAACTCTTTAAAGACAGCTGCACGCCAGCTGTAATTATCACCTCATCAGAAATTATTTGATCAGGGATGCTAATACTCATATGTTTAAAAATAACAACAATGCTAGTATAACTCTGCGGTATTACCCAGGAGCTGCACCACCTGATACAATTACTGGGCGGTTTCCAATCCCTTTCCTAGCACAGTGCAATATGTTGTGCTGAGTGAATTAGGCATCAATATTAGGTCATTTGGAGCTATGTTTACAGTGACTGGTGCATCCTGCACATCGCAGAATACAATTCACTCCAAATATCCAGCTTTGGGAACTCAACCCTGACATTCTTCCCCAAAGATCAATGTCCTATATGGAATGAACCTCGTCTCTCAGCCTTGACCTTGTGGGCAGTTTTATGAGCTTGACCTAACTAAACCTTTGAGAATGAACTGAAGATATGAATAGCGCAAGCCTTTCCAGCCTGGGGTGATTTCATTAAATCTTGAGAAACCGCTAATGAATGTTTATTGTAAAAATAAACTACATTTTGAAAATGACTGAAGTAGCATCGTTGCATAACTGCCTCAATAAAACCTGAGGTGGAATTCATCATTTCAGGGAACGGCATGCCAGGAACTTTCTAAGGCCAGACCTCTGCCTGTGTTACACCATATGGTTAATACAATATTTGGACAGAAAGCTGTGAGCTGGAGCCTGGCCATCTGCCAGCAAGGCAAAGTGATCCAACACTGAGAACTTGTTTTCAATATCTGCGCCTATTGAGATCCGCCGTACGTCTATAATGCAATTGATTGCTTTATCAATACGCCTCTTCATAAGAAAAACGAAGCAATGATATATTTCGCACCGATAAGGAGTGTTTGATTGTCTGGATTCTGGGTGACATACGACTTTTCCCCCTGCTTATAACAACGTGCTTTTCCATGCCTCACACACAAGCCGTAATGATAATGTGAGCGCAGGACATCTGAGGCGTTGAAGTGGTACCGACGTACACAGCCCACCGCCGTGTGATGACTCAGAGGGTCACGGAGGGGGAAGATCTATGGGGTTCTTCTAGGAAGGCTATGAATATATAATGTGTGCACAGTAACGCGAGGCTGGCCACCTGAAAATGCCGCGTGGGAACAGTGAGCAGAGGACACACTTCTCTGTGTCCGCTGATCGTCTGTCGTTTGTCCAGTGCAGGATGTGGAAGCGGGTTTCCTGCGATTTTTTTATTTTTGTCTTTTGTCTTTTGTCTTCCGAGCTCCAGGCCCCTGGTCCTGACCGCCTTGCAGCCGAGAAACTGCCCTCGGGGTAATAAATCTGCAACTCTCCACTCTCCACTCTCCTGCTCCCGCTCCCCTGCCCTCAAATCCTCCCTAATGGGGGACTGCAGACTCATTACATCCAGTTTAGTCCTTTGACTTTGACTTTTTGTTCCCATTTAAAGGGCTGTTTTTTTGTTTTGTTTTTTGGAGAAAAAAGAAAAAAAATACACTCATGGGTACTATAAAACATATATATGTATTTTTTTTTAAGCACGCAATTGATGACACCCTAATACTAAATTATTAAATCAATAAGCAAACAAATGCAAGAACAAATCCCCACACAAGGCAAGCCAGAGGTGTCTGGCTGTGGTTATGTGCAATGCAAAGGTCACCCACCCACATGAAACGCCTTCCAAACTAATTTCTGACACGAGGACCTCCCATCTACAGCAGGCAGCCCAGCAAGGAAAAAGGCTAATCTACTGTGTTTTTTCTGTGTGGACAATAACCCACATTCTATTTAAGAACGTCCCAAACGGATGCCTTGGGTAACGCTGCCTTCCGGGGAACCATACAGTACGGTGCAGTGATCAAGGAGGTGGACGGGTGGAAACGCACTGGGGTCACTGTGCTGTAGTGCGTACGTTTGGGTCAGCTCTACTCTTACCACACATGAAGCCTATAAAGGAAACTCTGCCCCAGTGCAGGATCACCCTTCGTAGGAGATCCCAGGAACTGCGCGGTGCGTTCTATTGCAGAGGATGTTTTCCCACTCGACAGCTACCTACTGGGTGTTCACGCAAATTCCAGTACTTAATAAATAAATGCCACACTTCGTAAAGTGAAAAACAAAAATGTAAGTTACACATGTAATGTATAAGACCTACCTTACCATACCACCTTGGTCTGTGAACACGTGTCTGTGGTACCATATAGGAATCGTTCTTTCGCTCATTTGTCAGTAAAGATTTTGCTGTTTGGTAAGAGCAAAGCCTCATTGCATCTTGTGTTTGCATGAATTTTGTACATTCAGCAACTACAGTGCAAGTAAAGCATATGGGTTTTATTTATTGTTTCATGCATAAAAGGTTAGTATTGTTTAGTAAAAATTATAAATCATTGATTATGATTGGAAAATGTATCGAGTCTGGCCCTCTGGTGATTCTTTGTGAAAGAAAAAAGATAAATGCGTAGAATTCAAAAAGATTAAGACGGACATCCAAAACACCGAACCAAACGTGCAGAGGTTACCCTAAAAGGCACAGGGAGAAAATAACACAGGGCCTCTGTTAACCCCGCCGTGCTCAAACTAATTTTTGTACCTTTTGTTTCCAGCACGAGAGGTGAAAGACGGGCACCCCTGTGCGAAGGGGGTAAGGGCACGGAGGGGAAGGAACTTCAGGGTGATGCTGAGGGGTTAATGGCCCAGGGAAGACAGGGCTGGCACCAGCAAGATATAATAATACACTTGGCAGCCCATTCTGTGTCAAACCGTAATTCCCCCAGGGAAGGAAGGACACTGCCTAATCTGTATTCACTCCTGACATTGTCCACATCTGATATGGAACATTAGCCACTGCCTCTCTCCATAGACTAGTGTCCTTCAGTTTATATTACTTTATGTTAATAGAAAAAAAAATGACATACAACGTCATTTGTCATTCTTACCACGGGGGTTCCCAGACCGGCTTTGGGTGTGTTTACCGTCGAGAGGTGCAGGTAAGGCTTTAAAAAAATTCTTCAATCAATTCAAGTCGACCCCGCCCCCCGTCCCGGAATGTTTTGCCCAGATTTTATTTTATTTTTGCATTTTTCATGTCTTGACTGAGTCTTCAGGAAAGATTTGTTTTTAATGGCGATAGCGGCGCTTGTGTGGAGAAGGACCCAGGGGCTGAGCCGCCACTCAATTCGGCCCGGTCTCCGGATTTTTATTCCATGAAAAACTACAGAACTGCTGTCGTGCCCTGGTAGTGCCCTCTGGTTTTGGAGAAGCAGGTGGAGAGGGTTTAAAAATGCCACCTGCGGGCTAAAAACAACCCAATACAGCGCGTCAAACGCGTTAGGATTTGGATGAAGACGTTTCAGTGAACTGAAGGAGAAAACTGCAGGTGTTCGTTTAGTGGTGTGAACGGATTGATTTGTGTCGTTACAGCTTCTGAAGACGGACGCGTCGCGGTCGCCATTCCTACTTGTAAACAGTCCTGTGAATGTGAACTCATTACCAGAGGTGGGGCTCACACACGACGTTCGACGGCAATAAAATAAATGCTTGTTTGTACTAAACTTCGGTAAAATAAAAATTATTAACAGAAGTTATGTCTAAATCTTAATGTTAATATTGCTTTAATCCTTTGGTATTCTCTGACTTCAGCTGGTATTAATCGCTGTACTGGTTTTAAATCCAGCTAATAATCATTTCACCACAGTATTGTGCTAGAACTTTCTTACTGTTGCGACGCCGGGCACATTAATTGGATTTAATTTGTAATTATTCCTCGGGAATTCCGAGAAAATCAATTTTCCGTTCAGTGGCTTTATCTTTTAATTCATTACAACTAACATTTGTAGGGGAAAGAGCAGGCCGAGACATTTCAGCGTGGGGTTTATTATTTAGTACGGCCGGCCATTTTGGCAACTTCCATAGACTCCAAACTGTCTGAGCTTGCTGTGTGTGACTGTACCTTGGGCCATGAATCAGTTTTGGCTGCTGGTCTGATCCTGACGGGTTTATTTATTTTAAAACGGAAACGCATAATATTGTTGTATGGAGGGAAAAACAAAATATCTTTGGGCCGTACTGATGATATTGATTAGCAATGTTTGTCAAGTTTCCAGTTATACATATTAAGGTACCCACAAACAAACAAACAACTTCAGATATCAGCACAACCGAACGTTATATGCTATGAGGATTGTTGTGTATTCACAGGCCGCACTGTTGCCAAGAACACGGACATGCCAATCTTCCTATTCTACGGTCATGTGTTCACAGAAATCCGTGTGCCACCGTTCGTCTCCTGTTGGGGAAACGAAATCCTGACGCGTTACCAAACCCCAGATGAATATAATCCTCCCATCCAACACTTTTGATAAATGGCAGTAAAACCCAGACGGCTGAGTTTTATGGCGGTGAGAAGCAGTGGCTTATAAACCCTGAAATAATGAGGCGGTCTTTGACAGTTGCAAAGTACACAAATACAAATTGTGGGCATTTATTTTTCCTAAGAGCGGGAGCGGGTTGTGTTAGACAATATTCAACATTCAGATTTTTATTTTTATTTTTTCCTCTCACACCAGAATCTATTCAAGTGTCAGCCAGCTGACAGAAGGATTAAACATAATACATTTCATAAGGCAAAAATTTCTGAAATGATCATTTTTATTCTTCTTCTTCTTCTTCTTCTTCTTATTATTATTATTAGTTATTGTACTAATAATAACAAAAAACTCATTTCTACATAGGTTTTAGTTTTTTTATTTGTGTGTTTGTTTTAAATGTATACATTTGTTTTTTGACGTGGTTGACTGTGGAAACGATCATTTCCATGATTTATTTTTTATGTTTTTATTTTTTTAAAGTAGCACCCTACTTTCCAAAAATTGCTGAATTTCATCACAGGGCCCAAAGACAGACGGAGAGGGACAGCCGACCTGCTGACAGGGGGGGGACCATTTCTGGCTGTGACATGTCACTGGGATGCAATGCAGAGCAGAGATCTGTGCCATTTGACCCCACAGCCATTTCTCCACTCTCACCGCACTGAATATTTCATGCTGCTGTTGACACGCCTGGCACCCGCAGAAAAAAGAAACCTTTAAATCATAATTCTGCCCCGCGTCGTCACTTCATTCGGGGAGCCGAGGTGGAACGGCAGGGGGCCGCATCTGAAAAAGCAATCAGGAAATCAAGTACGGAGTTTGGAGACTGGTTGTTGGAGAGCGATACTTTTTGTAGGATGGTAAACTGAGAACAAAAAACGGTGATTGGGAAACCCATAAGATACGGTTATGAAAGCTGGACTGCAGAGAGTTGGCTTCAGAGGCAGTTGGCCTATTCCTACTAGTCAATGGAGGCCCTGCTTCGGGACCAATTTCAGGCCATGCGAGCACGCTTCAGTGTAATCTGAGCACACTTTGTCACCCTCTAACATCTGGATCGCATTGGGAATTAGTGTCTTTTGCAATGCAGTTGTCATGTAACCTGCAAGCAATTGCCCCTGCTTATTGGAAACATTTCTGGGATAGTTATGGCAAAATTCAGGATATGGCCGAGCGTAAATCATTCTGCTCGGGTTACTGACAGGACGCATGTTTGTAATTTTCATGATTTTTTTTTGCAGGGGAACATTTACATTAACACGGGGATTACCGTGATGGTGTTTCAAATCTGAAGCAGATGCCACGTTCTGAGCGTATCAGAAGTGTTAGAAGGAACTGTATATGCATTGGGTGAATAATTTGGCATACGAAAAGCATTGAAAACGTTTCCTCTGACATTTTTATTTTAAGCTACATTGATTCTGACCGAATTATACTATAACGTTGTGGTCACAGGAAGACCAGTAGATTGCCATCTTACTTGGTTTAGAGAGATTTACTTCTTTATTCTATCTATCCCTTTATTTTACCTAAAAAAAATAAGCAGTGTGGCTTACTGCTTTGGTCAATATCCTCCACTATCCTCCCCTGGAAGGTTAGGGGGCGAGAGACATCAGCCGTTCAGAGGGAGCTAGTTAATAATTTAGCTGAGAAACAAGCAGAAGCTCGGGAAGAGACAGCAGGACGTGTCTACGTCAAAGGGGGAGCAGACCTTTTGAGTTCAGAAGGCGCTCGTCTGCGGCAAACCGCATGAAAACGGCCATTCTGTCGGAGGGCTGTTAGAACAGATGGGCGGTCATTGGTACGTCCTCCCCGGTCGCCCAGGGCAACTGCAGACGCCCGGTCCCATGTGCTCCTGCCCCCCAGTCCCAGCGCAAGCCCTAAAGGGAGGGAACGCCACCGTGCTCATAACTACTATTTTATTGCTGCATGCATTGGGTTTTAATGAACTCAAATCCGTACGGATCGTAATCTGGAGACGGAGGAATTTACTGTGCATGATTCAACAATTGGAGGAAATCCCACATTGAATGCACTGCGAAAATAATTCATCACAACTTACAGCGTGTCTGATAATATTGTAATGATAACTGTAAACATGTTTTATTTATGCCCGAGGTTGAACTTTTTGTCTCGGGGGGTGAAGCATAATTACACTGTGACTGCGACTCACTTAGAGCTTGATCTATGGTGATTGCATGCAAACTGCAAACCCCTCCCACCGGGCGACGGAAGCAATATCACATCAGCACCCACACCGCGGTGATGCTCGAGTGCTCCGTCGGGCCGGGACCGAGCCAAGCAGAAAAGACACGGGCAATGCGGCTCAGCCAACCCTACGTCGGCAGGACTGGGCAGCCATAGGCCGAGCCGGTGATGACGGGCGCGTGCTAGCGGTGCGAGAGTACACTTGGCGATCATACGGCCCCTTTAACTTTCACAGGCCGATTTTGTTTGCGAGCCCCTAAGAGGGCTTTAAAGTAATCCCGTCTGGGGAGAGTCTGTGTATCTGTGTTTAGCTCCAGGCCCTTCTTAAACTACTCACCCAAGAATCTTTACAAAGCCGGCAGTCTCTGGGTAAATGGACAAACAGACCCCAATCAACATGCAACTCATTTCTTCAGAAGCTTTATTTACTTATTTTTTTTACTTCCCTAAGCTGCCGTTTTCATTACCAGCTGACATAAAACAATATTAAACTAGCACTGTAATAAAACAGGTCTCGTTTGCAGAC
>JAOVYW010003421.1:0-14078 GCA_025775045.1 Hiodon tergisus | reverse complement strand
ATCTATCTATCTATCTATCTATCTATCTATCTATCTATCTATCTATCTATCTATCTATCTATCTATCAGAGCATATGTGTGTTGGGGCCTTGCAACCCCAAAGCCTGACATGACTGGGCCTCAGGACTAAGAAGTTTGAGAAAGGCTGATTTAGGGGAGCCCATGGTATGGTAATAATTTTATATAATGATATCAGTTTTTCTAACTCTTAATATTTACCAAAGTTCCAAGGCTGGAAAATAGGTCACCTTTCACAGCGGAACAGACTAAAAATGTAAACTCCCGATGAGCTCAAAAGCAGAGAAATAACAAATACTCAACATTCTTCAGTGGCAGCCATGATTTTACTTTTTAATGTTTAGAGTTGATGTGAATTAAAGCCTCCTTTTCTCTTTTAAAAGTCCAATAATTTAACACACTGCCAGTGTGAATAATGCCAGTTAGATGCATCAAATCAAAATGAAAAACAAGGCGAAGAATCCTACCAAGATGCAAATTTGTGCAAGCAAACAGGAGCGCTTAAATAATTTTGTGCCTTCTCCAGATATCTAGCAATTCCCAATTTCTCTATATTAATAGCTGGCATGCTCAGTCAATATTTCAGTCGTCCGGTCTCATTCAGCTGATTGCTGAGAGCGTGATAGAACAATAATAGAAATATATATATATATATATATTAAATTGAATAAATGCGGTGGGATTGGAATGCTTTAATCACATCCCTGACATTCATAGTCAGCATCAATCTTTTTTTGTTAAATACTCTTTCAGGAATCTAATTAACGAACCAAACAAATCATTAATTTGCAAACAGCAAGCAGCGGGGTGACATTTACACGGCATATAATTAGTTACAGAAGTAATAATGCCGTGATTGTATTTATTAAAGGAAACCCTCCTTGTTTTAATAGGCTAATGTTGCGTCGCACGCTGCCACTCATCATGTGACTGAGGGCATTGTAACCCTGGTACATTTGGGAGTGCAATGAGTCAGCACCATAAGGAGGCCCTCCCAGGCCATGGAGTCCACTGATCATGTGGTGCATCGTATTGTAGGAATTGGACCAGAGGGGGCGCTTTTCCCAAGGGACCAATTTCTCACAGAATTTCATCAACTCGGCTATTTCTTTTTTTCTGCGGTGTTTCTGTGGTTGGTTAACTTCCTGCAGAAGTGACAAGGCCCATTATGATTAATCTTGCAAGCACTGCACTTCTGTCTGAAATCTTTTGAATCTTGAGTTCCATCTTTTTATTCATGTAGGCCTATCACTGGGAGGAAAAACATGTCAGGAATGAACTATTCATTTCAGCGCATCCATCTCCAAAGTTGAATTTCAGTGAACGGAACCATTGACATTAATTATGTTTCAAAGAGAAATTGTTCAAATCAATATCTAGTTTTCCATTGGAGAGACTTAATGCATTTTGTTATTCCGTAGACCGCTGGTTTAATCACAGATAATTGACTTTGGTCTTTGAGAGCCTGTCTTCACATTAGTTTCCAGGTTCAACCCTAGGAATATTTATGGTTTCTCATGTTTCTTCAAGCACACACGATGACAGATGAGAGTTATAATTATAAGTAATGCAAACACTCCCTTTGAACAGAGCATGTCTGTGTTGAAAGTGTTCGGGGAAAGTGATCACTTATATTCCACTGAAGCTTTCTGGCAAGAGTAAAGACAGGTGGGGGGTATGCAGCTAACACGAGAGATGAAAATTTGAATGATGTTAAGGCTGAAACAATTATGCCCAGCTAGATTCTCTAAAACTGATTCCCTGTCTGTTTCCTTTAAGGTCTTTTAAACATAACTGTGCAGCCATGTTCCATTAACAAAACTGACCAATATAGTTTAACATTTTTTTCCTCACCCTCTTGTTTTTTGTTCTTTTCTTATTCCTTTCAATCTATTCAGAATAGCAGATAGTTTAAGCAAATGGTTGCCTTTTTAAAAATGGTTAGTTTTGATACTGGTTTGCTGGTGATTGTTGTGAAAGTGTTTGGGTCACACAGTACCAATCTGGAAGATATCACATAAAAACACAGATCAGGTATGTATGGTGACCTCTGCAACTGGGAAACATTCGTCAGCAAGGGTTCATTTATTTATCACATACAACCTAAGATTTGGGGGTTTTACTGTAAATATGGGTTTCATAGTTCTTAGCAAACCTTTAAAATTTAGGGACGTTAATAAAGAATTTTGATCAAACTAGTTCTCTGTGCACCGCTTACTAAATTCTGCTATCAGTCTGTCATTACATAATAAATCTTTTTTCTCTGGTTGCTTAATGGCAAGTAGCTATTGGCTGGCTATCTATTGTTTGGTTAATATGCCTTAAATGGTAGATAAAACAGGCCCTAAATTTGGTAATTTATCTTAGATCTCAAACAAACCTATTTCATCCTAGTTAAGTTGTTGTTTTCGCATATTCAGCCTGCTGTCAAAAAATTGCCTGCTCTCCATTGGGAAACCGCTAGGTAACAGCTGGCTAGATTTTTATTTACTATCCATATTTACTCATCTGGGATGGAGAGTCCAAGGCTGCATCCCGAGTTCTGAACCAGATACTTAAGGGTGCTTGAGATCGAGGATCGCTGTAGGGCACTCTTGGAAAATAAGACCGTCTGCATGTTAGATAGGTCTGCTGGCTCCATGCTTGGAGAAGTCTTCTGTCAGGACTCTGATGCCAAGAGCTGAAAACACAAAATCCAGGTAAACAAGGTAATTCAAAACATCCAGGAATCGGTAGGCAAAGGGGTAAGCACAGATCAAACCACAATTGGTTAGTATACACTAAACTGCTCAGAACTGTTACTAAGGATGGCAAACAACACTGTGCAACAAACAAGTTGCACAAAGGGGTATAAATACATAGGATTTCCAAACAGATTCAACTAGAGACAGAACAGTGAACTAAACAATAGTGAACAATGAATAATAAAAGGTACACAAGGGACTAATTAATTCAATTAGCATGATGCACGTGGAGCAATTAGACAAAACTGAAATTCAGGGGATGGCGGCCTCTGGAGATGGACTGAGGAAATATCCGGAGAGGGCGTGACAGAAAACTCAAACACATAGCATTTTGACCCTTGTGTATTTTCATAGGATACCAATGAAAAACTCAAAGTTATTTATATTGAATATATGCTTTATATATGCTTTATATATGCCTTTATATACTGTATATATGTGCAATTAATTTGATTTTGTCTCGGAGGATACAATGACATGAGCATAATGATTGCAAGTTAAGGTAGCGGAAGGTTCTGTTGGATCCATTAACCCCTACCCTGTGATTATGGGTAATTTCCCTTTTTGTGCTGCTCAGCACGTGTGTGCCTACCACTCTCCTCATACATGTGCGTCTCTGATGGAAGCCAGCATGGCAGCTGTGAAGCCAAGAAGAACAGCGGAGAGACGGCCACGTTCCACAGCGTACCGCCTCCGTTAGCACGGAACCGCACTGAGCTATCGGACCATCTGCTTTTCAAGCAGATTTCACAACTTGGTTTATCTGACAAACATCAGTGTGTCAGATTCATGAGCAGACTTATGTTTTGTTTTTTTCTTTAAACATTCTGATGACTTTCTAGTCAGAGGTGAATCCAACCTACGTTCTGCCTTCCCTCTGCAGCCTCCATCAATTACATTTGCCCAAGGCGGGTTGCATGGAAAGTCGAAGGCAAGGGTTCCAGTGCCCATTTTGACAGAGTGGAAATGTTAAAAGTTCTCATTTTTAAAACCTCCCACATACACGCTCTTTCCGTAAGAGTGAGCGTATTGAAACTCTGCTGATACGTAGCGGTAAAGAAGGTCAACTTTAAAAATAAACCCTTGGTGTTGGGAAGACCACAGTTTCCAAGGCACAATTTGTATGTATGTACATAGAATATTATTCTAGCTGGATAACACGGTCTAACAATGCTGCTCATATTGCACCACGTATTTAGCACCATGGCTGGTAGCAAAGATCCATATGTTAACTGATACTTATGAACTTGTGCGTACTTGTAGCAATTTTACATGTATTGTGAGCAAAAGCCTTTATACAAAACAAACCAGTATATGCAATCACACATTCAAATTCAACATTACGGTAGATTCATTATTGCATCTGTCTTACTCAGAATCACTGTTTTTTTATTACCTACTCATTTTATATTGAGTTCACTGGATTACAAGTGTGATTAAGTAAGACTCAGAGCTCAGGGGCACAGAAGTAACAAGGCCACCATGTTCAATCTTCCAAAATGAAGAGTTAATTTATACTGCAACAACTTTTTTACCACTGCAACATACCCCTCTCCCACTCCTTCAGCATAGATCTGTAATTTCTCCTCCCATAATATGTTGTCTATTGAAATACAGATATGTCAGGATATAGTGTGACTTCAAAGATGCATACAGAAAACGTATAAATAATTTATAGTGGTCAATTTCATGGGAGGAACTGTCCTGTGACTCATTGAGCTAATATTTATCTATAAATTAAGATGTTGTTAAATCCATAACACTTTTTTCTAATCTGTTTATTTGTATTCATATGAAATCTGTTTTTGTAATTTTTATTATTATTCCCACCTCCTGATTCTTTATGGAATGGTCGGGTGACTTTAGACCATTCCAAACAGTATACATAGAGACTGACTCTTCCTGGTAGGGGGAAGTGAAGGTGGAACACGTACAGCAGGGATTGTAGGCTGAACAGAAAAGTAGAGTTAGTTTGGAAACTTACTTTGTTTGTTTGTCCGTTGACATGTATGGTTTTTTTTTCTTGTTTCTCGAGAATTGGCGGCTGGTGAGAGAGAGCGCTCGCCCTCACTTAGATCCGAAGTGTGGCACGTTTTAGGGTGACTCATGTGCTTATTAGGGCCCAAACGAAGGTGCTGGAAACCTATTGTTATTGCTGGTGTTTCTTCTTTTTCCCATTTCACTCCCTTAAATAAGTTTAATAATGGCAAGAACTTCTAGGCCCTGGAACTTGCTGGATATTACCAGGGTTATAGAGGACTAGGACCCACAGCTTCACAGTAAGCAAGGCGCTATAGCCCCTCCCCCCCCCGCCCCTTCCTGGCATAAACTGTGGATAATCTGAAGACGGGTATCATCTCCAGTGTGGTCCTGGCAGCAAAAACCAAGAATGAACCACCTGTAATGCAATGGTGGCTCCAACCTTCTGCAAAGCTCAGAATCTGATGAGCGATCTCACCGATTACTTCATTATTCATTTAATTGATTCTATATGTGGCCACTATTATGTCATTTCTCAGGAGTTCTCTCCACTGCCTTTTAAGGGTCAAGGAATAATTTCCAAAATTTTAAGTTTGGCACTTTTGGATTCACTCTGGAAAAACGCAATCTGTTCAGCTCCTTTAAACCAAAAAATATATATTTTTTGATTGATCGGTGGACTATTTTACTATATTATACTTAAAATTTACATATGAACAGAACAGTCATGCAAAGTTCACTCATAAGGATGAACAGATTTGTGTGTCTCTTTGGAACTAAAATGAGCCGACTTTTAAAATAAACACAAGAGGCCAATGTACAAAGTCCAAAGAGTCCTTTTAAGAGTTTTTGAAAACACCATCTGTGAACCATGCCCCTGTGACCATATTTAGTTTGTTGCAGAATGAGTTTTCCTATATTATATAAGGTGCCAGTTTCACATTTATTAATTATTTATATATTAAAAAAAAACATATGGTTCCTCCCTATACTTTGGGGTCTAAATTCAACCATTCCCCTTATTAATAGTTGTTGATAGTGAAAGTAACCATTTACCTATACCATATATATGTTCCAATTTGGATAAAAACATGTAAAAATGCTTTTCATTGAAGATTGCTTTTCAAATAAGGAAGTTACTAAATGTATTATTCATTTGGTTTTATTTGACCTTTCTTTTCTGAAGAACTCCATGCTAAGAAAGTGGTTTTCAACCTGAATGATCACATGGTTCGAACAGCAAGGGTATCTTAGAGTTACCAGACCAAAAAGGGATGAACCATTGCAGAAAAGGATGAGAATTAGGTAATGCAATTTCACTACACAGACGAACACAACACACTCATGCCTGGAAAACAAGATGTTGTTAGGATCAGATCTGTAATTGCCAAGATAAGCAACGCATGGCTCGCGGATGAGAGAAATGAATGATTTAGTTTGAAAAATGCCTTATAAGGCAGCTTAGCCTCTCTGGAGAGAACGACGAGGGAGATGAAAGAGATCCAATTTCGACAATGGACAACTGTTAATAGAGCAGAATTGGTAACCCTGTGAGCGAGTTCCTAACTCTATTGTTAGAAGAATTTGATGCAGGCACTGCCCATTCATATGTAGCAAATGCGCAAGCACAATACCTAAAGAAATGAAAAGAAGAGCTAATGTAGGAGGAAGTTTTTTTTCTTCGGGATCTCACAGATAATTATAAATTACATATACAAGTTGAAGTTAAACAGCTAACAGGAAGAGCAAGCCTGTTGTAAGACAAATTCTTACAGCAACGTTTTTGAATACTGCAGTGAACTAAGAGATGTCAAAGCAATGTTTTGCTGCAACCCATTTGAGGCCAGGAATGAGAAAGCTGTCTGGATATTTTTAATGAATTTGTGATTAACGTGAAAAAATATTAGACTTAATTTTATACAGCTTTATGTAGGTCCTTGGTTGACCGACTGACAAATTGTTCAACTGTTCACATCATTATAATTTGAGTGGTTTCATTAGGCTCTTCGTTAGAGAAGCTCCCTAGCTTTAATTTAACAAAACCAAATGAATTTGCTTTGATTGTGGCAAAGACCTCCACTATCCTTCTCGTCCACATATGTACAGATTCCGAAATTCCATCTTGATGTTTTGGAATGGAAGTGGACCAAACTTAAGTGCAGCGTAGTAATGAGGAAGCATACTTCCAAAAGCAAGAATCGCCTCATAAATTACGGTCATTGACACCGTATTTATCTCAACCACCACTGTCCATGCTCAGCAATTACCTCGGCATCTGGGAAAGCACGGGGCCTGAATATTGATCAGCCTGACGTCACTCGGTACGCTTCTACACTGCTACTGAATCATTAAGCTCACTATTATTGATTATGCTATGAGGTCAGTGGCCTTCTGTAGCTCCATTCACAATCTTTGGCAGAGAAGAAGAACTGCCAGTACAGCATAAGCCTATTTGATAAGTATAAATTAATTGGGAACATTTTTCCGCCCTTTTATCAGAACTCTGGGAGGAAGGACAGTTATCAAACCATTATTTGGTTGCCTGTCTAAAATTATTTAAAGAAAGTGCGATGTGATGAGTGACATCACTTGAAACCCTGAGGGTGTAAACGTAGGATAGAACATTTATTATTTACTTCATTTAATATTTATTATCCATGACACAGCAAATCACAACAGTCTAACTCAACTTAACAGCCAGAGCTCCTGAGTGTTGTGCAATTGAGTTGTTGCTAAAATGTAACTGGTCGAAAACAGGAGAAACTGAAGGGACATCAACAAGATCAGAAATATGTTTGAGTAACAATAAAACAATATAAAGCCTTACAAGTTCATTTTGCTAAAATTCTGCTTGATAAACATATAGTGATTAATATATTGAGGTCAAATTTTTTAATTCATGCAACTTTAGATACGTAGGGATATACTTAAGTCTAATTTGATGTTTAGCATACTTCCATGTTTCTTACATGAACACACTCTTAAATACGTTACTCAGAATATATATTGTAGCATTTTTCAGAGAGCTACTACTCTGCTGGGTTCAAGCAAGGAGTCAGACACCGACCTCAACAGGAAGACATGGTCTTTATTTCGCACATGCGCTTACGACCGCCTTAACAAAGGCAGAACTGGCAGTGCAAAGAACTGACATTACAGCGAACGACACAGAAAGCCCTCACAAGCAAACATAAACCTGCCCATGGTGAGGGAACTAAACCTTAATCTAACAGACACAGATCACAACAGTAATAACAACTAAATTAACGGACAACACGTTTAAGTAACACGAACACACTATTTACACATTTTACAGTTTGGGAACCGGGCTTCCCAGCAGCCCTTTCGGGGATGGTGAGACACCATTGGCGCTGCCCGCCATCCCTGTTACAATATATATATATATATATATATACTGTGGCACACAGTCTAGTAGTGAGCAGACAGATTTCAGCAAGAAGATGTGATTGGACTTCATGCAGGACACATGTACCATGGAAACAGGTTAGCTGCTAAAGAAGCAACAAAACTGTTTATCATACTTTAATCAATTAACTACCTCAACAGATGGTTTTTTTTTATATAACCAGCATTGTATGTATGTTGCATGTTCACTTTTAGAATATTTTATGAATGTATTTATATGACGAGAATAATAACTATTCCTCATTCTGTAGCATACTCTTTATGACAATTGCTATATAAGTTACTAATTGGCGGAATGTCAAAACTTTGTGCTTAAAATTCACTTGCAATATTTTCTCTTGGCAACAGCATGGCCTCCTAGGGTGTAGAGACGCCATCTGAAATTTTCCTGAAAGATCGCCTGCTGCTCAACTTGAAAGATAAGTATAATGATATTTAATAGCAAAGTGTGCCCATGTCTTTTTTCAAACAATTCTAAGCAGGGGAATCAGGAAAAAAAGTTTGAATATTCATAGAAACCTTCCACTTTGCTTATTGCACAGTATAATACTTAAAAATAAATTTATTTAATGGGGTGTGTGATTGTACTGTTGACAAGGCTACAAAATGGACGAAATACCTATTTATATGGACCAATTGCAGTTAAAAGTAATAGAGGGGTGCAGAATCCCACTCGCTTCGTGTTTATGAATCCCAAGTCACCATATGTGCTTGAATTGAGTGAACCATGGTTCTCCTGGTCAGAAACATTTTATATATTTGGAGTCTTTCTAATATTTATAACTATCCCTATATCGCATATTCACTATGCAAACACTTAGCCCTTTTACAGGACAGCCAAAAAAAAAAAAAGCTGTCCCTCCTATCAATACATTGAGGCAAACAGTGTACAACTGCATCACTTACCAAACAAGAACCCATTTGTTTATAGGAATAGTTTAACTTAAAACACTTTGCCAAACAACTTCAAATTTTAACAGGGTATGGACCCAAGTTTGATCATCATGTGACCTAATTTACACAGAATTAAGCTCGATTTTCAGATCTCCACAACTCTCTCAAAACCCACTGATGGGTCATGTTGTATAGAATTAATAAAAAGTAAGAGCTTGTCCTCAGCGCATTCCTATTTGTTTGATTCCCTCAGTCCAGCTATGATTTATAACCACACTCGACTACTAATGAAGGCGGCTGACAACAGAACAAGCTAATGCAAACACAGGACTGCCAAACCAACAGGTAATCTGCGGTGACCCCATAGGCAGCAATGAATCACTGCCATTTCTCTCTGCTGGAATCTGCCAAAATAATTTAATAAGTTCTGCCTCTTTGCTTTAATTTCCTTCCTGTCCAACTAGTTATTATCTTAGTTCGATGCAATGAATAAGATGGTTTGACTTTCAGATTGTAACGCGTCCATCAGTTGTACTATTTTTCCCCAAAAAAGTTATAAAAGTATTTAAAATCTCTCCCTTTTATTGTTTAAGATGGGAAGAAAAATACATATAGCTGCAACTCAATTATTGCAATTAGTAGTCACAAGTAAACTCGCTGCTTAGAAATCCTTGTCTAACCCTCTGCTTCCCGTACATTCCCCTGCTTCCACTGTTGACTGTCAACCTCTGTATCTGCTGTTCAAAGTCCCTTCACTCCAGCCCGATGAAGTCAGATCTCTCTTCCTGGGCATTCACATTTCCCTGAATTGTACCGTGAGTAATCTGAATAATGCCATCTGTTGGTTGTACACAAAATGCAATGGAGCGTGGTAGTAAAATAAGACCACCAAATTATGACAATTATGGCAATATGGAAATTTTACAAAAAAAACTACTGGGAAATATTACTTATGCACTTACAATGCAGTAACAAATACTTTTGCATTAGCTGGGAAATGCCACCAAGTATGAAATTAAGTAACAAACAAACTAAGTAAAACACTTCACAGTTGTATTGGCATCTTAAAATGTCTATGGCGGCAGCAGACTTTCTGTACACAATAACATAGCAATAGGATAAATCCCAGTTGCAGATCATCAAACAGATTATATTCCTGTGATTTCTTTTAATCCCAGTTTCAGGTTTAAATAATCCAGACAGACACTGTGATCGGCAATTATTCATAACAGCTGCTTAACCATAAAAAGTCAACGTGAGATTCCTGCCAGGCTGACTTGTGTAGTGCTATTTCACAATGACCGTGCAGAATCCCACCAGTCTTTTGGGAAAGCATGCCGCACAGTGATATTTCCAGTCTAAGAGTGATCAATCTGTTCAAGGTATACATCATGCTCAAAGGTTCATTTTAACCCATGGATTTATACAGTAGTGAATTGGAAGCCATGATCATGTCTCACAGTCGGTCTGTGAGCGGTCTTTACGGGATGTGTACAGCACTGTCAAGGTTACTGCCAGGCTTCGTTGGATCAGAGCTTTGAAAAAAAACATTGATGATATTACTCCATTAAAAATTAAAAAGTTACACATCATTCTTCTTCTTGTTATTTTAAACGATATAACTTAAACACAAAACTTATAGCAGGTAGATTGAACCAGGGCTACCGAAAATGAGATGACCATTGGTTAAAAAGCCTTATTTAAACTTATAGAAGTAGCTCAATTAAATTAAACATTTCTAAAGTACCAAATAGATGTGATGCAACAAACACCTGCACATTGGGGGGGGGAAAAAATATTCCTTTTCACTATCATTGTGTGTCATAATGATAGATAAGTACAAGGTACTCTCTGGTGGGTGGAAAGCAATCATCTCATTATCTCCTTTGAATTTCCTCTTCCCAAAACGATCACAAATATCTAGCAAAGAATACTTATTATAATAATCTTGTATACTGCATGTACTGGAATAACGAAAAGACGCCCTTGAATGCTGATTTGTGACTTTTTAACTATTAATACTATGGAGGCATTGGTGCAGCTTCAGACGGCTCTAACACTATTTCCACTTGACCATAAGATGACTTCCTTAGCCTGTCTGCCTCCTGGTACCTCTGACTGGTCCGCTCATGTCAGATAAGAAAGTTTAATTAAAGGCACGGCCTTTCAAAAACTCAGGATGCACAATGGTTCCTGGCAGGACATTGGAGATTTTGTGCGTTTAGCACGTGTCCCAAAGGAATATGGGGACTGTAGTAAAAATAAAACACAGACATGGAAGGGGAAAATGGTAGGAGGGAATATGGCCAGCGATAGAATTGTCGGAGAGACAGACAGTGAAAACAGTGTTAGATGTTGGTGGGGGGCAATTAGGTTAGAACCCTGGAGGCAAGCCTGCAGCTGAAGACAACGCCAGATGGGGTTGACATCGAGACGACAGGAAGGGAACCAGGGAACATAAAAAGAGCAGGAGCAGAGCAGCTTGGGAAAACCGTGAAAGACCAGTCTTGAGGGATGTCCGAGCTGTGCAATGCTGTGCAATGATGTCTGCGATGCTTGACAAACCAAGGAAGATTTCGTGTGGGGAAACAGCTGCTCCATATCCACGGGTGGACGGCTGACTCGGCTAGTCAGTGGGGCAGAGCAGAGAGTGCAGCTGATCCAGACTGTATGTGTACCCCACCCTTGCATGCCCTCTCCTTTCCACTGGAATTCACCCCGGACTGACTAATCATCATTTTGCCTCCAGCCAAGTGGCAACTATCACTGTGCACTAAATCATGGCCGACGGCCAAGAAGGTCAGTGGCGTCGACGGAGAGAAAGTGCAGGAGCGGTTCTGGGCAAGCTGTGCGTTGACCCTAACGACCTCTGTGTCCAGGGGCAATGGAAACATGTAATAACTGACAGGCATTTTAACACGGAGGGGTGACACAACTGCCTTTTAGAAGTGGAGCAGAACTGCAGTGCAAAACACAAGTGTGCCACTGATTTCATCCATTCTTATTCCCTATTTCCTGGTGAAAATGGATGACAGCAATCACAGTAACAAATCAGTTAATTATAAAATCTATTAAATACTGAATTACAATTGATTGAGTGCCATCAAATTTTTATCTACGCTGCTATAGTGTAAGATGTATTGCCGATATCTGAAGATGCCAGCACTGCATCGCTTGAATACTTAAAAAAAATATATAGTGACCCTGGAACTGCATTTAAATGGCTGATTACATTTACTGTAAGGCTTAGGGTTAAAGAGGACAGGAGTGAAGCAATCTAAGAATAGTATCGTTGCTCATCCAGGACATTCATTAATAAAACAAATGAGTTATTTAAGAAACCTTAAAATAACCATGATGTAAAAGGCCTGGCACAGCTTTAGATGTTAAGATACATAGGATTGTGTTAGGCTTCCCAAGTCGCTTGCATAAACAATTCCCAAAATAGTGGCATGCACACTCACACACTCACACGAGTGCTCGCTCATTTGAATATCTTTGATTGTTATTCTCTCAGGTTTGATGTTTTTTAGGCAATTATTTCACGCGGAACAGGCCCTAGTAATAAAAGTTAACCCAACAGCTCCTTGTAATGATATGACCCTGGTTGCTGTGGAAAAGGATTTAGGGATAAACTCCCTGCCAGAAGCGGAAATAGGTTTGCATTAGCGTCTGACAACCATCTATTAGCCCACTCTCACAGGAATGAATGGATGTCATCACTCTCCTTTTCCTTTTACCATTAGTCTGCTTTGCTTGTATTTTTGAGGACCATTTTAAATGCACACCAGTGGAATACGATAGCATCCAATAAAAACAATTATATATATATATATATATATATATTAGGGCTGGGAATCCATTAAAAAAATTATCTAAAATTAACTAATTAATCGCACAATTTGCTATTAATCGCAGTTAATCGCACTTTTTGAATGTGCTCAAATTTGGATGTGCCAAAATAAACAATTTTCCATTTAAAAAGCAGTGTGTTATGTTAAAGGCATACTGTGTTTTATTGCCATGAAAAGAAACACAAAATAATCTGTATCAGAAAGTTCGCTATTGCGTTTGTTAGCTTGCTGCTCGTTGACTTGTCCATTTGCCTCCTGCGCACGAACTCTTAAAGAGTAGGCTGCTGCTGTCTTGCATTGCTAGCCCTCTCACTACTGCTGCCGGCGTAAACTTGTAAATGATACTTCAGACTCGACGTACTTTGTTGATACACAAATCCACCCTTACAGTAGCTGCAAATAACTTTGCTTTTATCCAAAGACCCATCTGTAAGAGTTTGGGCCGTTTATACAATGGGCCGTTTAAAAGCCCTTTAGCAGTTTTCTCCATCATTCAAGCTTACTTAATCAGCAAAGCCCCAATCAGCCGATGCGTGTCAGCTGTGCCGGTGATTGCTGGGGAGGGAACGTACCGCCCTCAAGAACCTGCCCCCGAGCTGGAGGGGGGAGCGGCTTTTGCCGCATCTGCTGTCCATAAGCCCTGGGGTTGTCACACACCCCCTCCCCCAGATGCAGGGGTCCCCCTGGACTGCCCACAGGCAGGCATCATTTCTTAACAGGGCGGCGGCGGAGTTCGCCGGGGCCTTTCCCGGGTGGTGCTCCACCTGGAAGTCGCCCAGCAACTTGATGTCCCCGTCCCAGGGCTCGCTCTTGGTCTGCAATTGGGCTTGGTAGACGGGCCACGGTCTCTGGGTTCTCGTCTTCATTGGAGCCCTCGTTATCGTCATCAGCACCTGAAGCCGTGTAGGCCAGACTTTTGCTCTGGGACACATCCTGTTCTGTCCTTGAACGGCGGGAGTCCCGTTTGCGCCGCCTCTTGTAGTTGAAGTAGAAGTTCTTGCACCGTGCCTCCTGTCCACACTTAAACTTCTCAAGGTCATGCACACTCTTGCCAACATCATCTTTGGAGTTGACCAGGTCTTCCATTTCCTCATCTAGCTGCTCCTTCAGCCCATTGCGCTCATCTTCCATCTGACGCAGGCGAGTTGAGAAGTTCAGCTTT
>JAOVYW010003420.1:0-14078 GCA_025775045.1 Hiodon tergisus | reverse complement strand
ATGAGATCGCTCTTATCTCAGTTCTAATTTCTTCAATCTTCTCACTAAAGAACTGCATAAAGTCCTTGCTGCTATGACACAGACTCAGGTTATCGATCCCTTGAGTTTTGGTAATTTTGGCTACTGTATCAAAGAGAAATCTTGGGTTGTGTTTGTTCTCCTCAAATAATTACATGGGAATAACCCATGCCATAAACAATGTGTTGCCTTGCTAACTTTAGCTAATGTTACATTAGCTAGCTAGATAGTTGACCACAGCTGGCTAACTTTAGATATAAGGTTGCTAATATTTCCAAAGTTAGGGACAGATTTATTTTTTATCCAGAAAAATCGTACCATTTGAGTGGTTGAAACACAGGTTGTCCCAGTTAATATGGTACTGTTGGCAACCCTAGTTAGACCGCTACCCACAGACATTGACGTTACTCACAAAAAGGAGCTTGCGTCGCTAAGCCTAAAAATGTGTCAAACATTATAAACGAGATTTTTTTAGAAATCATCAGTTATGTTCATTGGAATGAAAACAAGCTAAGAAAATGTCAGTCCAGGCATACAGATACGAGTACAAAATATTTCAAAATACAATGAAAAAACTAAGAAGAAGAAAAACTGAAAAACGGCGATTTCAAATTCAAGAAGTCGGAATTTCAGAAAGGGGGCCCCGACATGTAGACCATCACCCGACTGAGGAACTGAGGGTAACTGGAAGTTGGGGACGTATGCTAAGAAGGCTTGCGTAATTTGTAAAATTTTGCAGGAGTGATGCTTTCACCTGAGCAAAATCAGACATCTTTCCAAGAGAGCCACAAAGCCCACAAAGTCCATTTTACAATTTTCTAAATGATAGGTGCCACTAAAATACAGTGTCAATATACAGTTCAGTATCTGGCATCCAGTCTGAAAAATGACTGATCAGTAAGCTTGTCAGTAATGACAGGGAGGACCATAGCTTTTTAAACAGTTTACCAGGCGCCTGGCGGCATTTGTCACATAATGGGTCCACATTGTGGTAAATTTTCAAAAGCCTGACCACTGTCTTGCATGTAAACCAAGTCTAGCTCAAACAGATGAAAAGTAAACCAGACATATTATTGCATTCAAGTCTCATCTGTGAAGTTCTCTCTTCTAAATCCAGTTACCATAATGTCTTAATAATAGATACTGAGGGGTTGTGAAGGGAAAACATTTTAGCTTACAAAGTAGATGCAGTCCTTTAATTAGATATGCCTGTGGGAGAACAGGGCATGAAAAACATTTTTTCCTTGTCAGTACCAAAATACATGCGAACTAGGAATTACACATTTTTCTCAGCTGTTTGAAGCAAACGTGTAATCTAAGTACAAATTCTTGATGGCTTTAAGACATTTTCTGTGCCAGCTGGCAAAGATGCTGTCTTGCAGAAAGGGAGGGAAAATATTATTTGCATAAATGGAGACCTTTTTGAAATATTTTGAAACCAAAATACCACCTGAACTTCCTCCAGATCAGAGTGGATTTAACTATAACATTTTTGTTGTAGGGGGAGAGGAGTAGGAGATGGAGAGGTTTACTGGGGCAGCTTAAGTAGCTTGTTCAAGTCTCAACCCAGCTGTTGTATCACTGAGCAAGGTACTTGTGCAAGAAAATCTGAATTGCTTCCATAAACATCCAGCTGTATAAGTGCATGAATGCAGAAATTGTAAGCTGTATAAGTCGCTTTGGATAAAAGCATCTGCTAAGCAATTACATTGTAAATTGAAAATACCAACAGAATTTTGGTAGAATAGTGATTTTGACTGAGTTAGTGTGCCTGGCTAAGGAAAGAGGGAGAAAAGACCTGGGTATACAATCTTGCTCAGTACGTGCAAGAAGTATGTTGGAAGGTGATGGTCAAATATGTCTGTGACACTTAAGTAGGGTAATATGTTGTGGAAAGTCATAATAGGCAGTGTTTGAAGAGGAAACTTACAGGCTGCTGAAAAAGTTAATTTTTGCTGAAGTTCTGCGTATAGCCGGAGAACGCACAACATTTTTAGATAGCTAAAAACAAACCCAACAATAGTAGAAAGCATATTTCGTCTCCACGCAATCAAATGCCTTTTACGTGTCCATGGAGGTATTTTGATATTCAAGGTATATAAATACTGTTGAAAAGATGCCTGATGTTCAAATAATTCGTTTTTTTTCCTCACAAAACCAGTCTGGTCTGGAGAGATTATGGTGATAATGGCACAGAGCTTGAAGTTCGTCAGGAATCTTAATTTCAGTCAAGCGGATCTTTATCCGTTTTCTGCAAAAGATCCAAAAGATTCTGTAAACATATTTATCAACAGAGGACTTAGTTAAACATTTTATAGAACTCAATTCAAAATCCGTCTGGATCTGGTCATTTCCCACTCTACAGGGCAATATCAGAGATTAATTCTCAAATATTCTATATTGTAGCGTTTTTCGGGAGAGCTACTTCTCTGCACGGTTTCAAGCACGAGACCGACATTGTTTAACAGGAATCAATGCTCTTTATTTCGCACATGCGCTTACAACCGCCTTGACAAAGGCAGAACTGGCAGTGGAAAGAACTAGCGAACATACCGAAAATCAGAGAGAGCCCTCACCAGCACACATAAACCCATCCATGGTGAGGGTTCTAAACTTTAACTATCACAGGTTATCACAGAAATGACAACAACTTAAACAAACCACAAATTTAGCAATAACGAAACATCGAACACGCTATTTACAGGTTTACAAAATGAGAAGCTGGGCTTCCCAGCAGCCCTTTCGGGGATGGCGAGCCACCATTGGTGCTGCCCTCCATCCCCGTTACACAGCCCCCCTCTCAGGGTCGACCGTCCCGGCGGCCTCGAACAGTTCCATTTTACAAACATAGTCCGACAGTTGAGGCGGGGGCCGTCGCCGGCGACCAGAGCCGCGTGCCCCCCGTCGCCCATCTCCTACCTGAGTTGCAACCACTGGCACCCATGGCTCTTCGGTCTCCGCTTCCGGGTTATCCACCCTCGGCAGAGGGAGAGGCCGGCGAGCTTTACGGCGCCCATTACTCACCCACTGCAGGACTGGCCCGATTTCCGGATCCTCCGCCTGCTGGCGGGCCAGCTCCTCGGGCGGCACCTCCGTGGCCACAACTTCGGCAGCTGCCACTTCCTGAGGCTCTGCCCTCTCCTCGGCCCTGGCACAGTGACTAGCACACGGCCGGCGGGACAGGGAGTCTGCATTGCCATGACGCCTGCCCGCCCGGTGCTCGATGGAGAAGTCGTAGTCCTGGAGGGCCTCCAACCAGCGAGCCAGCTGGCCCTCTGGCTCCCAGAAGTTGATCAGCCAGGTGAGGGAAGCGTGGTCGGTCCGCAGCCAAAACTGCGTGCCGTAGAGGTAGGGCCGAAAGTGGCGGACCGCCTGGACGACAGCCAGGAGCTCTCGGCAAGTCACGCAGTAGTTCCTCTTGGCACGGCTGAGGGCCCGGCTGTAGTACGCCACCACTCGCTCACCGGCCGGCCTGACCTGGGACAAGACTGCCCCCACTCTGGTGTTGCCGGCGTCGGTGTCCAAGACGAAGGGAGTGCCCGGATCGGGATACGCCAACACCGGGGCCTGGGTCAGGGCTTCGCGGAGCTGGGAGAAGGCAGCGGCGCAGGAGTCGTCCCAGTGGAAGTGCTGTCCTTTCTCCGTGAGGCGATGGAGAGGCCTGCCGATGTTGGCGAAGTCTCGGACGAACCGCCGGTAGTAGGAGGCCAGCCCCACAAAGCTCAGTAACGGAGGTGGGTGTAGGCCAATCCCGGACGGAGGCTACCTTGGCCGGGTCAGTGGACACCCCCTCCGGTCCAACGACGTGCCCCAGGAAGGAGACCCGCCTCCGCAGCAGCTCGCATTTCCGGGGGTTAGCCCGGCGGATGCTGATGAGGACCGGGCGAAGGTTGGCCAGGGCTCCGGCGAAATCAGGGGCATGCACCAGGAGATCGTCCAAGTACAGGATGCACTGGGACCGGGGAATGGCAGACAGCACCCGCTCCATGAGCCGCTCGAATGTAGCAGGAGCGTTGCATAGCCCGAAAGCCATTACGGTGATTTGCCAGAGGCCCTGGCCTATGGAGAAGGCTGTCTTGGGGCGCAACTCCAGTGCCACCTCCACCTGCCAGTAGCCGCTGCGGAGGTCCAGCGAGCTGAACCAGGTTGAGCCTGAGATGTAGTCTAGGGCGTCGTCGATCCGCGGCAGCGGATAGGAGTCCTTCCGAGTGACCTGGTTCAGCTTCTTGTAGTCGACGCAGAAGCACCAGGAGCCGTCCTTCTTTTTAACGAGCACCGCCGGAGCTGACCACAGGCTGTCGGAGGGCTCGATCACCCCTGCTGCCGCCATCTCTCGGATCTTCGCCTCCGCCGCTGTTCGCTTGGCCCAGGCCATGCGCCGAGGTGGTACACGGATGCTGGACCAGGTTGGTTCGGGTGCAGTCCTCGTCCCGCACCGCGAACGTGTCTCTGAACTCCATCAAGAGCTCCTCCAGCTGCAGCCTCTGCCCCTCGCTCAGGCCCTCGCTGCTACGCCGGAGAAGGTCCTGGACCGCCTGCTCGGTCTCCGTGGATACCCCGGGCGAGGTTACCCTGGAGGTCTCTGGTCGGTTCCCGGAGCGGGCCTCCCGTCGGCCGCCACCGGTGGCTTGGCAGGCAGGCTCCGAGGGGTTGTCCGACACCGGAGAGGTAGGTGCCCTTTTCCGTCGCCGCCTCCGGCATCGAGCCCCAGTCGCCCTCGGTGCCGCCGGTGGGAAGGAGGGCAACGCTGCCGCCGGGGAAGGAGAGACGCGGAGGGGTGAAGTCCAGGCTCGCTCTCAGGCTGGTGAGGAAGTCCAGTCCTAGGATGTAGGCCTCGCGGATCGGGGATACCCAAAAGCGGTGTTGTAATCTCCGGCCCCCGACTTCCACCCACAATCGGCTGTTCCCCTGTGTTCGTGTCCTCTCCCCCGTCACTGTGCGGAGTGTTAACGTGGAGGCCTCCTGCTTCACTCCCGGAATGGCGAGAACCCCGGGGCGGAGAAGGGTGATGATGGACCCAAAGTCGACCAGGGCCCAACACGTCTGCCCCTCTATCAGGCAGGGGAGGTACAGGCTGCGGCCCTGTCCGATCCGGCCCACTTCCACAGGGTCGTCGTTCGGAGCGATGGTTGAGACAATGTCACTGTTTGAAAGCATGAGAATATTAAAATGTTAAAGGTGAAAGTGAACTGGATTTCTACCATTCAGTAGAAATTCAATATCAGGGGTGCATGATCCGAAATAACAAAGCTCTATATGAGCAGGACCATACCGAAAAAAGTAGCTTGTAGCTTTTTATCCAATAATTTTAAAAAATCAATGCGTGAGTATGAATAATGAACAGGGAAGAAAAAAAGGATGGCATAATATTGGATTGAATAGAAAGGTCTGGGAGAGATGAAAAGATCTGAAAAAATATATTTGTAAGAACAAAATTTGTGTTAAAAATATTGCCCGTAACAATAATATATTGGGTATTTTTCTCATGTTTAATTTTGAAAGCTGAAAATGGAATTGACTTATGAATGAATATTGCAGCTCCACTTTAACTAGCTGAGCTCCTCTCAAACCCTCGGCAATCTGCAGTGATCAGATCCTGTAAGGAGATGACTGACATAAGAGATATACTCATTAACAGGCACAACAATGTGTTAACAAGTGTTTATAATGTATATCTTAAGCAGAAGCAGTCTGTACAGGAATCCTTAAAATGCCAAAGTTGTTCATAATATTAGAATGTTTATTAGTGCACAACATCATTAAACTTGTTTTCAGGGCCAGTGGACCTGACAGGAGTAAATTGAATATATAACAGACTAAAGCAGAGGAAAGGTATGTCCATGTTGGGTTAAAGCTAGCAGTATGAGTAAATACGCATTGCATTAAATTCAACAAAGCAATGACCCAGGTGTTAATGAAGTTTCATCACAATTTAGCTTCTTCCCTTTGAATGCCATTGAAAACAAACATAAAGCCAACAAACTTTTTTCACCCGGGACCATGGCTGGGATCAAATCAAAACTTCGACAACCTGCTAATCGCACTCTGCATAACTCTATTTATTGTTTCATATTGGTAAATTTGCCTATTCAAATTGCGGATGAGAGGGCGGATTGTTGGGTGGGACATTAAAAAATACTATCAGCCCAGTTTTTTTTGGTCTCAGTTAGTCTAAGGTTAGCACCTGCATCTCAGCCAACCAGAAACCTCCAGCACTAGTGTTGCCGAGTTGAGGTGTGGTCAAAATAATGTTGCAGTTTTTAAGGGCCGTTATGTTGGAGCCAGCACAAGCACAAATGTAAAAAAAATTGTCTTAAACTAGTAATTAACATATAGGTGTGGTATTTGTTCTTATGACAGGGATATGTCTGCTATTCCTTTGCAGTATGTCATGTCAAACACATTGCTTTTTAAAGGAAACAAACAGCTGTGATCGGTTCTTACATAACTGCACCCTTACTGATAATTCTAACGGAATTCGCTTTGTGGAAAGACCTTTTTCACGTAGTAAAAGCATAGTTACTCTGGATCAGCACTGTAGACCAGGTGAAGGTATTTTAAACATGCCTTCATCTGCAAGACAGTGACAAAAAGGTTCAGACATCTTTAAATACTTTTTTCATAACTAGCAAACATTAGAACAATTTAGGATTCTGCTGTTTTAATACATTGATCTTCCTGCTCAATAGAGTAGCCTACATTTTTAAAATTTTACCTTTAAAAAGAGAGATGGCCACACTGTATTTGTGTCATAAAATATACAGTATATCACTGGTGAGCCGGTGAGAATGGTAATCCCACTCAGGCGCCAACAATCCCAGGCCCTTTAAAAGAGCCAGCAAAGCTGACTCATGAAGGAAGTTAGACTGTGGCAACAATGTTTGTGTTCTTAGTAAGATGTTTAGAATTTTTTACATTTAGGTTTTCCCCAAATGGGAGGTGTTTGTTTACATGTGTATTTTGTCATTTATTTTAATCTTGAAGTTTGCTTAAAATGCCCATTAAAAGGCGTAAATCGCCCCCCAATTCCTCAGTCTGCTGCCGCTCTAAGACTGAGCATGCCCTGAGAATCGCCACGCCTCAACTTGCCACGCCTGAAAACTATCAGTAGATACATATTTTAAAAAGGCACCACATGACTATGGCTTTATGGCTCCTGTGATACCTCACAAGCATCTTGTGTGAGAGCCTTCCTTCATCCAGATTGTATGGAATTTACACTTTTGCCAGTAAAATTCTAATCCATTGGAATTCACATAAAACTGACAAAATGAGCGTTCTCCTTGCTAAGTCATAACCTTTCCCTTGATATTGATGAAAATATGGTCTGCCAATTCTAAAATTCCATGAAAGAAAATGAAAATGAAAGAAAAACAAGTATGCTCATGATAAATATTGTGGTAAAGAATTTTGAGCGTTTTCAAAACATTTTCTAAATCCACAAACAAGTTAAGGTGTTTTTTTCCCACTGTGTGATGTGAATTTAAATGTGAGGTCATTGAAATTAAACATGTAAAAGTCCTATCAGGCATGACTGAGTTGAATTAAGAATTTACATTTTCATTTTTCTTATTGTACTACCAGTAACAGCCATTTTTTATAGCCCAGACAGTGGGCCACATATTTAATTTTGACACCATGAGGCTTGAGAAACTGAGGCTTTCTGCTTCAACAGTACTAGAAGGAAAATCAGTGACCCTAAAAGGAGTCCAGAATGAGAAGGAACCTGGCTGGGAAAATCAACCTGCTCCTTTGGCACATATGAAACGAAAAGGTCAAGTTGAACTTTAAAATAAATAAAATATTCATCAAGTATAGCAGAATTCCCTTGAATTGTATATACTCTGAGGGTCATGAGTCAAATAGGAAGTACACGTCTACGGGTTCTTTAAGATGCCCGGCGCACTGCATTTAGAGACATGTTTAGCATGTTCCTGGGTGGCCAGGATAAGAAATGTGTGTAGTTTTGTAACTGATGACCGAAGCGCTAATGAAATGTCCATTGTATTGAAGTATACAGAAAGAAACCTGGTACATTTTGTAACCTCAGTTAACCAAAGTCTTGTTGTTTGTTAGGACGAAAAACGAAGATCTAAAATGAAAGTTCATGAAAAACATTCATTCCTTGGGGGGTAAATAAAAAAAATGCATACATGCAATCAATAATAAAAAAAGACGTTAGATGTTTACTGCATTGTTTAGACTCAATATTTTACTCAAATCTGATCATTTTGTCTAACCCCATTCATTTAGCTTGCCAGGTTGAGTCTGCTGTTGCCTGTGCTGCTACAATTGCCCATTCCGTGGCTGCACTACAGAACCTGCAGTGAAGAACGTTCAGCCTGCCTTAATACAACAGGACAAGGCCTCTGATCTCCCTATCCAGCTAGCTCAACAACTTCTTGCTCCTGTCAGACAGTGTTGTGGGAACTGTGGGTCCAACATGAGTCCAGAGCTCGTGACTGGCCAGCCTGGGGGAAAATCAGGAACTGTGGCAAATTGAACAACTTTGCTAGATGCCCCAAAAACAGCACCGGCACCAGCTGCAATTCACACTGTGTTCTCCAACCCCACTGGCTTTAAGATGTCTGCCTTCCCCCGCTCTTGGACACTGGAGCCAAGGTGTCTCTGCATAATTTTGACACGCAGTTTTTCTCTCACCTGCCCCTTCGTGGTTATGGTCACTCTAGGATTGAGGTCCTCGGCTACCTTCAGCTGCCAAAGCACCAAGTTTCTGCCTGCCTTCCCAATTCACATCACAGCAAGGGGGCAACCTCTTGGGTCTCGACCTCTTCATGGAGCTTTGCATCTCCCTGACGGACAACTCTGCTGCAGCTATCCTACTGGTGGCTTCCCCCCAGCAACGCCAGTGGACAGCGATGGTTGATGGCTTATGCTGCCTCTCCGCCTTCACTCACCAAACCGTCTTATTCACCTTGCCTGAGCTGAAAGCCCTGCTGGATTCTGGGATTATTCAGCCTGTCAACGCATCGCCCTGGATATCAAACCTGGTGATAGCAAAGAAGAAGTCAGGGGGGCTCTGCTTTGCATGGATCTGAGGACAGTGAACACGGCCATCATTCCAGACAAATACTCGCTTCCGACAGTGGAGGAGCTCACCACCCACTTTTACACGTAAAGTGGACTTGCACCAAGGCTATGTTCCGCTACACCCACATGCCTTTTGGTTTGAGATTGGCGCTCAGCTGTTTACAGAAAATAATGTCCTCTATCTTTGCTGGCATCCCGGGCATGTCTCTCTATCTGGACGACATTCTGGTGCACGGCCCTAACAACTCTATCCACGATGAGCACCTCAGCCAGGTTTTCCGCAGCCAAGCAAAACCTCACGCTAAACAATGAGAAGTGTGTCTTTGCCGTGCCTGAAAACAAATTTGTGGGGTTCTGGCTTTAGGCATACAGCATCTTCCCACTAGTCCAATGTGGAGGCAATTCACCACATTCTGGTGCCCACATCAGCTGTACAGCTCGCCTCCTTCCTGGCAATGACTGAGTACTACCTACGCTTCTTGTCACAGTACTTCGCCACAACAGCACCCCTGCACCAGCTGTTTAAAAAGGAAACTCCCTGGACTTAGATTGATGACTTTCGAGAGGCTGTGCATCTGCTTAAGCACCAGCTCACCACTACATTCGTCCTAGCCCACTTCAACCTCACAAGTCCCACCTTGGTCACCTGTGATGTTGCTGCCTCGACATCAGGTGCGGTCCTCTCTCAACTCCAGGATGGAACAGAGAAGCCTATTGCTTTTGCCTCTCAAGCATTAAGCCCTACCAAACAGAAGTACTAGGTGGGAGATCGGAAGGCGCTTGCGTGTGTCTGGGCTTGTGAATGCTGCTACATGTACCTTTATGGCCGGGCGTTCACACTCTGCACAGATCACCAGACTCTCACTGCCCTGATGTCCACCTTAGGCATAGGGCACAGACAGCTCCGGCTGCACAGGTGGGCAGGTCGCCTGCAACAATATACTTTAAGCTCCAGTTCATCCCGAGCCATGACAACGTGGTGGCTGACCTTCTTTCCAGAGCCGTCGTTGTTCCTGACCTGACCGCCCAGCCAGCAGACATGGAAAACGACCTGATACAGCTTCTGCACACCCCTCTGCTTGATGAGATGGCACCTCAGGCCATTATGACTGATAATGCAGTTCTCCACCTTCCTCATGGATGAGGGAATTAAGCACCTCCACACCGCTGTCTATCACCCACAGAGTAACAGGGGGGTTGAGTGGTTTAACCAAACCCTCAAGAATAGTATCTGGGGGCATCTGGCTCTAGGCTGGGGATTCCAAACTACTCTCCTTCAGACGCTCCAGCATTACAGAGCAACCCAGCATAGCACCACAGGGGTTTCGCAAGCACTGCTAATGTTGGGGTGTGAGCAACAGTTACCTTTGGATAGGCTGCGACCACCTCAGGCTTCTCGTCCCTTACCCAGTGCTTGCACCAGCGTCTACCAGTGCCAGTGCCGCATGAAGCAGTGGATCGATAGAGCACACCGAGTGAAACTGCCTGACATAAGCACTTTGGACAGGGTCAGAACTAAACGGCCCCACCATGGAGATAAGCTCCAGTTCTTCTGGTCCTCCCCCCTTCAGGTTAGCCGCAAGCTGGGGCCTGCTACTTTCCAGCTCCAATGGGTCCCGTTGGCACACTTTCCAGCTGCGCAAAGTGCCTCCTTCTGGATCTCAGCTGGTACCCTTTGGCCACTATGGAACCAGATTCTGGCATTCCAGGCCAACTGATGTGGCCAATGATGGGGGCCCCACTGTTAAAAAATTAATACGTGAGCGGAGAAACTGATACAATGCCCTTCGATTTGTATACCGCCCTTCCGGCTTCACAAATCCTGTCATGTGGTCAACAAACTTTTACACTTCAAGAATAACATGAATTAAATAATTTGCAATGCATTGTTGGTTTTGAGGCACTAAAATAACTGTATTAGAGCAGCCCTCTTTGTTTTATTTTTTCCATTAAATGGATCTGGTTATGTCTGCTGTAGTTATTATCACAAAGTAGACTCTACAACTGGGGTCCCCAACAGGTGGCCTGCGAGCCAAATCTGACCCCCAAAGAGTTTGTGCTGCACGGCATCTTACAAAAAATCCGTTCACTAACCAAAAATTACCTTAGAGATGGTTATCACGAAATACAGCTATGCGACTCCTTTATTTTATTCGGGAGAACTCTAGTTTTCAGCATCAACTTTTCAGTGCAAGACCATGTTGGAGAATGTCAGCACATAAACACCTGCTACTCCAAAAGAGTGTCTTTTCTGAAAGTTTTTCTGAAACCGATTAAACTGGTCCTACAGGATACATTTCAATTTCAACTGGAATGTTGAATTTCAATAAATTAGCAAAATTGAGAAACATAACTGAATGTTTTAAATCCCATTCTTCTATATAAAAATACCTGGACAAAAATAATAATTTCAGGAATATGAATAAAGAAAGAAAAGAGAGATTGACAACTTGATGATTTCTGATCATGTACTGTTTGCAGTTTTTTTTTCTCAATAAGGTGTGGTTCTGCCTCGGTCTTTTGTGACCAGACAGGTTTCCCGGCAGAGGCACTTCACTTCCTCTTATGCCTTGGAGAGGAAGAAAGCTGGGCTTGGCTTCAACTTCCTATTTTTGTAGTCGGAAGGAGTGTTTATTTTTACTCAGTATGGTTACAGCGGTCCTGGTGCCCCCATGTGAAAGCCACTGTGGCCCCCGATGCACTTAATGTCATAGTGTTTGAAGCAGCTGGAGCCACAGCCATGGCCAGGTGATCCTGGCCTACGGAGGTACAGCTAAAGGTTCAGTCCAGCGGGCGGCAGTGGCCTGTGGTGCCGCAAAGAACTGGCAGGGACCGGGAAACATCTCAGCTAAGTGGTGGGGGACAAGGTTCCAGTGGTGAAACATAAATATTTAAACAAGCTTCAAACACCAGCGTTCGGCTATTTTTTACAAATTTACAGTGGCATTGTTACAGGTGGTTGTCATTCCAATGTGGTGGTCTCATTTTACCATAAATGGGACACTGAGTTCAGAAGACTAAATTATTTATATGAACAAGACTATTCTAATAATAAGGAGGAAGGAGTTCAATAATCTGTAACAGTGGTTCTAAATCCTGATCCTGGAGGCCAACTGTGTGGTTAAGTTTTCATTCCAGCTGAGATCATATGCACTAAAATCCAGTAATTTAACTACTATAGTTTTTTCCCTCAGTATTGATGTTGAATGATATTTAATCATTCCTGAAATGTGGTTCTCTGAGACCAGGATTGAGGGCCACTCGCCCAAGTATTGAACTAATGCAAAATTATTGAAATCCTTTGTTCTATTTTCTGGAGAGAGTGAAACTACTTTTCATAAAGTTATGTAGCACAAGAGATGGTCCATTGTGGTTTGAGTTTGGAAGTGAAAGCAGTGAGGTCAGCAAGAGCCCACAATGAAGGGAAGACTTAAAACCTTCTGTTTTCATCAAGGCTTCTGTTAAGAAGATTCTCTGCTGAGATGACTTTTAAAGGCAATCAACATTGGCATGCATGACAGCTCCATGGGTTTCCAATGTGGCACTCTGGCGCCCTCTGCTGTCTGCCTGAATGATAAAACTTCAAATGTGTTCACTCTTTTATTGACATTGGCTTCTTTCTGTATTGGCGTCACAGTGATGGGAAGCAAACCCTGTGGATGTGCGATTCCAGTGGATGCCTTGCTCTAGCTTGTCAACACTGCAGTTTAACATATCAGCCAGTGTCCAGCCAAACAAGGTCAGCCCACACAAGCAGTCCCACCACAGGACTTTTCTGTTCATCAAATGCTCCAGTGGTCTGTGTCTTGTCGCTGTGCACTAGAAGCCACCATGAAGCAATGTGCACATATCTTGCCTGCTCAGCATACCCACCATGTACTCTTTTGCCAGGGGGAATGCAATCTCCCCAAGGGTCAATTTGGAGATGCTGCATTTAGTTTCAACTGACTGCAGCTCGCTCCTCTGCTCCTTATTTGCCTATGGTGAACCTGTTGCAAATTTCAGTTAATTTCTGCAAAAAGCTGATTTGCACTGGCACTTGTGGGGGGTGAGGGCTCAGCAAATCCAGAGACTTTTGCCTTCAATGTTTTTTTTGGGTTTTTTTTGGTGTTTTTCATATTATACAACATGGTGATGGTTTGGCAATTCTTTATGGAACTGTGCTGTCTGTTATTTAAGGCCTCCAAAATTAAACAGAACAAAAGCCAGTATATTCACGGCTTTGTGATATGTCACGTGCATATTTTGGGTTGTGTTTTGTAACTAGGGAGAAAATTAAACAAACACAGCAGCAGGAGTAACATATCCTGCCAGAGGAGTGCAAAAACTTTGAGTGTTAGACAGGAAGTTGGTGAAAAAATAAACAAAAGAATAATAATTTTTTAAAAACCTCCATTAATCAATGATCTGGTGAGAGTCTGTTTTGAAGTTATACTTATAACCACTCTCCAACTGATAGTGGGTGGAAGCAGAGTAATTAAATAAGCAAACAGATGGCAGAATTGCAGATTGCTGACAATATACATCATGTCACTGGTAACAAACAGCTGTCCCAACCCACCCTTGGCACCCTTGCAACCAAACTAGGTAGACCAGAATGACCACACATGTAGGTCTAATTTGACACCACAATATTGGCCATAACATCAGCAGATTTATTGCTGGACTGATCCACTTTCTACTTGTTCACTGTTTAAATGCTGGAAACAGATGAAACTGGTGCATAAAGAACAAAAAAATTATAAAAAGCATATGAAGTTTTGTTACTCCCTCTGGACACTGTTCTCTAGCATAAAAGAACTCTAACTTCCAGGAATTAAGTTTAAACAGGACCTGTGTGTTTATTATTTACAGTGCTTCAAACAAAAGAAAAACATTCAAGATAAACAAACACAAACAAACTCCATAAAGGAGTGCTAACTATACAAATATCCCCATCTAACCGGCCAGCCAGCCATCCCATCCCATCTCATCCCATCCCATCCCATCTCATCCCATCCCATCTCATC
>JAOVYW010003419.1:19109-46617 GCA_025775045.1 Hiodon tergisus | reverse complement strand
TGTGTGTGTGTGTGTGTGTGTGTGTGTGTGTGTGTGTGTGTGTGTGTGTGTGTGTGTGTGTGTGTGTGTGTGTCGGTCCGGGTTAACAAAGTCATATCCCTTTTATCAAACCTGTCTTTATTCACGTTGAACATAAAAACGTTGACGTGTATTAATACTTGGTTTTGCGATCAATTGTGAGATGGCTTATAATTAGCTGCATCTGCCGCCAGGTGGTGCCGTGCTTCCCGTGGCTCGTGGATATTAATTAATTCCACCTGACAGAAGTGCAATTGACTCTCACATTTGGTAAATCTCGTGCTTAGCCATGTCTGTCTGGGTGTGTGTTGGAAAAAAAGATCCCCTTGTAATTTGTGTTCATGTTATGGGATCATTTCCAGTTGCAAGGGCTTCAGAGAGTAAATATAACAGTTTAAGTATTATATTTGGCTGAGGTTTTTACTGATTTCCTTGTAGAAATGGCATCTCTGGTTGTGCTGTTAATTACCTAATTTAGGTCTTAATTTACTGAACGTGGAAAGGTGCAAGGCTAAAACAAACAAACATGGTGACGGTTAGCCGCACATCCTTTTGCTGGGCCCTCCTCCTTCACGCATTCCTGAAAGCTAATTTAATTCAGGCTGTGTTTTGCTTTCGTAGCATTTAATTTTACAACACTGTGGGCAAAATCAATTAAAGACGCTGTGGGTTTGATCTGCTTTATTTGTTTCAACATTTCTCCTGAAGGAGACAATAGTCTGGCTAAAATGCTTGTAGAGTTACAGAAAATATGAGGTTGAGTTTTTGCAGTCTTAAGTACTGCTGTAATTTCACTTAATAAGAGCTCCACGTGTGTAAGTGGACATTTGCAGGAATAAAACAGATAATTTTGTGTTATTGAAAACATACTCTTCCTGTGCAGCATGGCTTTTGTTCAAATGATATCTTGAATAATTAGATTTTTCTAAAAGGACCCAGAACCATTCATTTGTATGTGTATGTGTATGATTTTATTGACTGCAGCCTGCCTGCATTAGTCAACATTTAATGCATGGGTCTTGGATCAGTATGATGAAAACGCCTGATGAAAACCTTGTGTTCTTTAATCTCCTGATCTGATCAGTGTCACTTCCTTGCTTTAAGATGTGGGAAATGTCACTCTGGGTAGAGATTTGAACAGCAGGTTGTTTTCTCATCTACATGGGCTTGGGGGGGGGTAGGCCTAATTACTCTGGTCATGGGGGTCAGGAGAGCATTCCACCCAAGTTCTCCAGTCCTCTATATTTAATCTCCTCCACGCATTTCTCCTGACCCTGCAAAAAGGAAAGCACCCGTGGTTACACGTCGGTTTCTTTTTTCTTTTTTTCTTTTCTTTTTACACCTCTATCTTTAATTCTGATTGACAGCAGTTTTCTGCTGGGATTCCTAATTGCTCTCGCTGGACTTCTGCCTGATGATCCGGCTGCCATTGGACCATGTTGGCAGTCGTGACTTCATTTCCATGTGCTTGCCTTCTGCAATCTGCACTGTTTGTTGTGCACAATGCACTTGCATCTTCTAAGGTTAGGTAAGTTGCCCTGGATAGGGGCATCTGCCCAATGAATAGATAATACAAAATAAGCTCTCATGGTTTTTTCACGGGTCTCTGCCCTGCATCTGAGCCAGCCTGGCAGACGGAAACTGGCGCACTGCTCCTTCTGAATGCCAAAATGGCGACTTACTGTCATTCGCCTCATCTGGACCTTGACATCTGTGTGTGCCGGTGTGAGTCAACTTCCCTGCTAATTATTTTGATGTCTTTGTGACCTAAAGCAGTTCAGTCTTTAACCGCTAAGCACAATGCAGTCCTCCGTTTTTAGCCGACCAGGTCAAAATGGCACACTCTACTGGGCCACTCTATGAATTTGTCTCAGTGGTGACGTCGGTGCTAACCCTCTCGCACTCCTGTGCTAGACTGCCACAATTCCACCGTAAAATCCCTTCAAGGCTGCGCAGGGTCACGGCAAAGAAATGCATTTGTCCATATAAACCATTTATAGCCAACGCCCCTTAAACTTCTTGACAGTCTCTCTCCTTCCAAGTAGGTCACTCCAGTTAAGACTGTGAAAGGCTAATGTGAGACTCTAATGGGTAGGTGTATCCCTAACCTCCCGTGTGTGTGTTTAAGTTAAAAAGCTGCCACAGTTTAACACTGTGTAAACTTCCCCCTCTGAGCTCCCCCTGAATTGTTACAGCGGCGTCCTGGCTGTTGTTTAATAAAACATGCGGCATTAAAACGAGACTAATGCAGTTTCGTTATCAAACATTAAAAAGTGTACCGAAGCCCAGAGGAGATGTATCTCTACGGTCTGGGCACCAGACACATCCCTGAGTCATCCATCACTTCCCCCGCCTCCATCTCGCAGGGTGCATGGTCTTCTGTTTTCCCGTTGTGAATCACACAAGAAAGGCCTTTTAAATGCTGTGTTGGCACATGGCAGCCACAGCACAGGGAGGTATTCTAAACTAAAGTCCTTTTCCTTTCATCCGACATGAGTCTCTAAGCATTGAGTAAACCGTCGATGTAGATTTGAAAGCCGCCATTTTCTGCGTGAAAAGCACTTGGTCAGCATGGCTTTAGGGACAGGTATTTGTTTTGTTACAGCAAATGGAAGGCACTGGGCGTGTCGATACGAACAGAGGGTAAGCATGGAGTGCCGTCTGGAATGGTTAATTTTGTATGGTTAAATAACTGTATTTGAATAACCATTCAGTTAAGCTGCCACTCCTCCATAATCATCATACTGGGGTATGTCTGCTGTCCTCTCAGCAACCACGGCGTTTCATCACTAGGGCTATTCAGGAGATTTTATATCTTTGAGAACAGTATCCAATGGTGAACCCTTGTATCAGAACAGTTGTCTCCTGCCAAGCTTGCCTGATTAGGGGAATCACTGCTAATTGTGCCTTAAAGCGAGATTAACCTTTATGTAAATAAGTCCTTTTTTGACGGGACACATTCATGCCACAGAGACGATATGTTAGAATGATTGCACTTGAAGTGCTTGGGTTCATTCTGAGATAAGAGGCCTCACCAGTAGTTCCTGTGCTGGCTTCCAGTCGAATCCTCTGACTACTGGAACGAGGAAAGGATTTGAGCATTGCTAAATCTACACATGTAGCTAAATATTATCGAAGAGCTTCTATTCACTCACAGTATTCCGCATCAGACATTATCCGCACCAGTTCCACCCACAGTGCGGGGGAGTGTTTTTTTTTAATATCGACTAAAACGTCACTGGTGTCTGATAAGATGGAGGGAGTGACAGCTGCAGACCGGGAAGATGATGAGATTGAAATGATTCTTTTCAGCACGCTTCCTTCTCTGCAACTTATCCTCGAATCCCCAGGCGAGGTAGACCTCGCGCTCCAGCTCCAGCTTGCTAGCGGACGCAAAACCTGATGCCCCCACGCACGCCCGCTGGTGTGGTGTGTTGGGTGTCGGTCTAGACCAAAGTACTCTGGTCGAGGTGGTCGAGGGCTTCCCACCCAAGTTCTCCATTCTAGCTTGCCTTCATCCCGTTGCTCCTCTTCATCTAATATTGATTGAACCAATCAAAAACCTTTTCCAGGTCTGAGAGCACTGGTGGATTGAAAGGAGTCCTAAAACCTGCCTCCCTGGTATCTTTTAAATCATTGTTTCACCCAATTAAAAAAATGTAAACCCACTGAGGAGCGCACGCATGTGTTTTTGCAGCTGTTCTCTAGTTCTACATCGATGTTTGATTTGTTTTCAGAAGCCTTTTGATCTTACATCCTTATGATGAATATTCATATTGACGATAATCTTGTCACCCACCATGCTTGTTGCAGAGCAGTTGGTTATTTTAATTGCTTTCTTAAATGTTTTGAAGATGGACATATTGCATGTCACAGGATTATTCTTTGTGAAACATAAGAAGGCCAGTGGCAGGCGAATGGTGTGTATTTACAGAGAGCCCAGGGCAGCTGTTCCTATCAAAACTACTGGCAGTTCTGGCTTTATTTAAGTGCTTTAAATCTACAACACTGTGGTGGAATGTCTTTAATCATCCTCTCCACAGTCCACAGACTTAAAAACATCAGGGTTTCATAGACACGTAGACAGATACAGTCACATATGGTCGCACAAGGCCACAGACACATAGTGAGTGTGTGTGTGTGTGTGTGTGTGTGTGTGTTCGTGTACTAGAGAGAGGGAAGGGAGGGGGAGATTCCTTCCTCTTTTATTATATCTATAATTATAACTAATTAAAATGACTTGCCAATTTGCACCTGTAGCATTCTAGTACGGCAATTGAACTGAATTTAGTGAGAGATTTTGAGTCGTATAAAGACTTGCAGGGTTGATGATACTGTCAGGTAGTCACCAGAAAATGGAGGAGAGAATGGGGGAGACCAGTGAGACAGAGAGATTGACTGGAGAAAACATACACAACAGAGTGACAAATGGGTGGGAAGTCACAGAGAGATGGGACATGTACAAAACTAAGACACACACACACACACACAGTTACGCACGGAGTGGAGAACACAGTTAGTCACACAGGAAGACGGGAGAAAACCTCAGAAAGAGACCATCCCGTTATCCCGTGCCACCAATCCCTCTAACCTAGTGAAAATTAACAGCAGGGGTCACTGTTGAGCCAAAGCAGACCCCTCTCACTAACTCTCCTAGAGGGTCTGCAGAGGAGAGAAACGCAATTTAATATTTGGGTCATCTGAATCCTGGCAAAGAACATATTTTGGGACTGACTGACTTTAAGAAGGGAGTAAATGGGTTACCTAACATATTTTAGTATTCAAATTTTAAACCGACCATTATGATGGGTAGATCTGATCCCCGTCTTTTCAGATGTCATCCTTTCAACCAGAATGAAGAAATGTTGACACAACTGAATGCAAAGGTGCCAGAATGGTACCGAATGATTTCTTTTTAAAATTCACACCAGGTTATTTAAGGAAAAAATCTCTCCCTTTGATCTAAGAGAATTAACAAAACAGAACAGAATGGAAGAGAATTTGACTATCTCGTTCTACCAGTTAGATCTCCCCATTTAAATATGGGCAGCACACAGGACGCACAATACCTGTGTTACAGTTTAGCAAACACAGGTTCCAACACAGGGAGAAAGCCCCATGTATTTAATGCATCTTCCATGGCAATGAAAAGAGGCCACTGGAGATACTTAGCCCTCCGCTCAGTGCGACAACGCTACCTTTCACGCTCGTTTCACATACTCGTGACAGTTTGGTGGCATTTTAGTGATGCGGGTTATGCCACTGCATCAGAGCTGTGTCAGGGGCTGCACAGATCGGACGTGACCAGCTGCACTAGAAGGCACCAGGCGTGCATGGCGACAGGACAGCGCCAGAAGGCTTGGGCTTAGCAGGTTGAGGGGCATGGATTTCAGATTGCAGCCGCTGTGTTGCTCTCTGATGAACCAGCTGCACCTTATTGTCCCAGACTTGGAACATGTTCCATCATAGATTTAACCTATATGTTTAATATACATACTCCTCAATAATTTGTGTTAAACTGTCTAGTTAAAGAATGTCAAGTCATAAACAGTAATGCCAAGAGAACGAGGTGTTACGACGCAAAGCAGAAGACTATTGTGTGCGAGCAGCTAGGTATGCCCGATCATAGTAATGTGATATTAAATCTAGGCACCGAGATGGGAACACATGGTGTATATCAATTGACCAATTCAGACAGACGCGTATGAGGTGAATACTGAGGAGGCTTCTGGGAGGTTTAACACAGAGGAGGGCCTGTCAGTCACGTAGTGCAGGGCTCCATCGAACCTCCTCCGAGTTTAATGGAAAGTGAGTGAAACCCAGGCTAACGGAACCGAACGCAACAAACGAGGGGCACTTCTCAGCAATCCATTGCCTGCACGCAACGTCTGATTGAATGGAAATGTGCGGGAGATCTTGGTGAAAAGAAATCCAAAACGCTGCCCCGACTGCCGTGGCTGTAATGTTTATCAAATCAGACGAGTACCTAGACCACGCGACTGGTGGTCACGATGCCTTTTATAATGAATTCGTAATCAAATCACTGTCCGCCCCACCCTCTCTCTGTGCAGGGCCTAAATTAGCGGATGCCGTACGTGAGGTCATGTGTTTTTAGCTCCGCTCTGCACCTTCCACTGCTTTTCTCAGCCCACTGCGGTTCTAAAAGAAAAGGTTTCGCCCCCGGAGGATACCTGAGCACGCTCAATGACATCAGGCCGGACAATCAACAAACGGAGCTCGCTGTGGCCTAGCGACCCCTTCCACGCCCCCATTCTGAGCTTTAATCCGCCGCTGATTAAACCCGCTGATTAAAACTGGTGCTTCGTCTGCAGAGTAAAGGCGAGGTCACGTCTGACTGAGAAGGCAACAGTCGCAGCCCAGGTACCTGTGATGGTCTTTTAAACCCATGTCATATTTTAATGGGAAGCACGAGGAGACGTGTGAAACGGCGGACCTATAAACAGAGACTCTTAGACACACTAGTCCTTGCAGTTTCCCCAAAGGAGACAATAGACGAAGGCCTGAGGGGAGCCATCTCAGCCTGTTAAACCTCTCAGAGTGTGACGTTTTGCGTCAGCTGCTACTTCAAATTCCTTTCTCTAAGCTGAACCAATAAAGAGGGTGACTTTGGTGATGCAATAGTAAAATGGCAGTGATGTAAGAGGTTTGATGTTAGGTTTTTTTTAATTTGGAGCTGCATTTGCATACGTCTGAAGAGCGATGGTTGTTTGATGGAGGGCGTGCGCTCTGTCTTTGGCAGAGGACCCTCGGGGACGCGCAGCTGAGGGAACATTCGGTAAACCGGGCGAAACGGACGGATTTTCTTTGTGCGCCGCCAGGCAGCGCCGTGCGGTTCTTGAGGGGGGTTCTTCAGACAGGATTTTTGAACAGCAGTTAAAAGTGAGGAGGGAGAAAACACAGAGGGTTTTATCAATCGGTGGCACAGGAAAAAAAACACAAAAAAACGCATGTCTCTGTTCACGTTCCGGGGCGGCGAACCTCTCCAGAGGACCCAGTCATCTAGGCTGTGATTCCTGCTCAATCGACTGAATATATCCTCTGGTGACTGCACAGTAAAGTCAGAGAACAAGGGTTGTTTTCAGTTCATTGTTTCAAGAGAAGCTGCTTGTACACTGCTGCTGAGTGATCTCCCCAGCGATTTAAAAAAAAAGAGTATAATCTACGGGAATAGGAATAGGCCTACCGTGTAAGATCTGTACGGTAATAATTCCATTTAGTATGTCTGTGCCTTAACCTGTATGATGTGTCTTTGATGGTTCCGAACATACCGCAGCAGAAAATGATTTCAAGTTTTCACTGAGAACCTGTAGTCTATGTACAAAATGACATACTCTGCTCTAAGGTCATCGCTTGTGTTTGTTTCGTGAGGCTTAGTGATGTTCTTCCTGGTACTTGTAAACCCTCAAGGCCAAACCGCTCTCTTTCATCGGTCAGCCAGGTTAAATAAAGATGTTGCATAAGGCTGGTCACCCCACTTCGTTAAGGCGCTGGAAAAAAATCCGCTCTGTTAATCGATCGCCTCTCTTTCATTTCTAATCCATTGTGTTAAAAATCCAGCTGCCAAATTATCACCAAGATGTACGTGGGTCTTCAAGCTTCAATAGGGTGAACTGTATCCAGTGACACAAAGCACCCATTGTCAGTTCGAATCAAGTCCTCTTCTGCTGTCCCACCTCAGCTGATGCCATCCAACTGGCATCTTTCTTCTGTCATTTGACCAATTTCTGAGCTGCACTGAATCACCTTGAACTGACCCCGATGATATTCGGTGCGTGAAGCTGCACGCAGTACTCCAGGGTACTAAAGGCAGCATTGGTGAAGCAGTCAATTTGTCCTCATCTGGTGAGGTGCATTTTGGGAATTAATATGGAATTCCAGTCAGGTTTTCCAGTCCTCCGGGGATTTGTCCGTCGCAAGCCAGCTAGATTGCATCATATTAGCAAGTCATTACACAAGACGACAGAATCGTTTGATACTGTTTGGTTTTTTTCAGAACATAAATTAGTAAAAATGTTCTATTCCTGAAAGTGATGTTCTGTCGATTTGTAATGTCTTTGGCATGTATGAAGGCAGGTTTGCTTTTTCTGCTTACCTTTGAGGCAGCTTCTGATTAAAGTAGCGCTAAATTGGATCTGAAAATTTACGAGGACAACCCAAAAAACTATTCTTTTGTCAGTCACTTTAAACCTCAAACAATTGCGCTGTGATCATGTTAACAGTACAAAATGATAGCAGTGTTTTTGGACAAGAGAAAAATACGTGACTGCCAGCCCATGGGACAATCTAACAACCCGGGTGTCCTTGTATTTCATTCCCCCCACTGACCACTGGCCGAATTCCTCAACGTGATTTCTGCCACTCTGAGAATTCCTCCCCTTGAGAAAGTACTCCTCTCCCACATTAACAGTGGTCAGCTCCTCTCCCACATTAACAGGGGTCAGCTCCTCTCCCACATTAACAGGGGTCAGCTTCTCTCCAACTTCCAGTATGTGCAAGGAGAGACGGCTCTTCAGATTGCTTTGGGAGGAGGCTTGGTGCTGACTGTATTTTTATTGTTCCGGGACGGCTGCGAGGGGCTACCCTGGATAAATTAACCCAGGGAAAGTGTTTAATTAGACATACCAAGACTCATTTATCAAGCTGTCTTTCATGGGTCATATGGTTGATTTGTTCTTGCTACGAATATTGGAGCATTGAACACTTTCCCTGGGTTTCAATTATAAATAATTTATTGAGTTTCACTTTGAGGAACTAGACCCGGTTCAAGTGCCACAGGGGGGAAACTGCTGTTGTATAAATCCTTGTTAAATCCCCCTGAGCGGGGTATTGAGTGGGGTATCGGAATGTCATTGCCTATTGTATAGGCACCAAAAATGTTGGTTACCCTGATTGATTTCAAACTGTTTAAAAAATCAGACTTGTTAAAATACTGGTACTGATGCAGATGTGTGTCTGCCTCAGGTAGTTCTAAATTCAGCAGATTATTATTCTCTCTATGAAGACCACAATAACGTGCATTGGAGAATGCAGTGCCAAGCTAGAGAGACACAGAGACACCAGGGTACAGGTCAGTTCCCATTGTTTTTGGAATGCTAAATGCAAATCTGATATCATAGACTTAGCGTTTTACGTGATTTATTAATAATTCTCCCTCAGGCAGTAAAACTAGTGTAATCTCTCTGTTTTGTCTGCTCCCTCACTGGTGGGATAGCTGAGCTGGGGTTCGTCTCCTGCCCACACTTGGCACCAGCCACCACCAGGAAATCCCCCAAATCCACACTTATGCCTGGGATTAAATGCCATCCACTTCTCTGCCATATTTACTTTTAATCTACACGCGCATTACCCTGTATAATCTGTATTATTTCATTAGGAGTTAATCTCTGATTACTCTGCTTGATTTTAGACCGACCACATTGGACTGTACAAGCCATGAAGAAGGATGCGTTTGGAAAGTCAAATGCACGTCTTGCCTGCAACCCAATGGTCACAGTGGCCGGGGTGGGAAGCAAAATTACAGTGGATCCTTTGTTACTCTTGTTCAAAAATAAATACAAACCAAAGGTGCTCTAATTTGGGATTCAGTCGAAGACCACAGCATAACCGTAGAATAACATTTATATACTTCTATTCATATACCCCATACTATTTAAAACCCACAAAATGTGGATCTACAACAAGAGAAAAGGGTCCCGAGATTATGTTGTAGGGTGGAAACAGCAAGTATGTTGCCATTCTAAGTAAATTACATTTAACATCTCACTGCTCACCTGCTTAATATTGAATGAGGCCACCGCTGCTATCAAAGTTATGTATCCATAAAATAGTAATAAGAGCAAAAGGCTATTCGTTCTCTCTTGCGAGATGATGTTTATATCTTGATGAAAACAAAGTGTTGCATCATTTTAATTGCTAACGGAAATCACACGTTTAAATGCATTTATGTAGTCCCCATGTTTCTAAAGAGATATATAACTGAAATTATATATAGCCGAAAGTACTGAAAAGCAGGGTAGCTGGCGGTCTCTTTGCTTTACGCACGAATGTCTTCATTTCCCTTTCATTTTATATTATTTTAAAATACCAAAACCGACCAAGTTTTGAAAATAACCACGTAAATTAGAAATGGGGAAGTTATGTGCATAAAGACATCTGAAAATGAAGATGTCCCCACTTCGCCTGTTTGTGTGACGCGGATTGTAAAGCACTCGGGAGCGTTCCGTTTTCGCATCTACCGTCTTTTCCCTCTTCCTCCCCAAGACACAATAGATGTTGCCAAAAGAAAGAAAAAGAGCCGCTTGATTTACGGAAAAAAAAAAAAACCCGAATAGTTTCGATAGATTGCTTCTCTCCTGTTCAGGGATAGATATAACCGTGCAGTCCGGATTTAGACGGGAATTCATGCTGTGCAGTTTTATCAGCTACTTTCAGGAAATATCGCTACTATATCTCGTCGCATTTTTTCCTTCTGCGGAGAGATTCTAGTCCAGCTTCTCTCCTCCTCCAGACATCACATCCGGGTCAATTGCCTGTAACTGTGTGTAAAGCTGCTCCTCCACAGTTACAGTAACGCAGCCCCAGCCAGCTGCTGTACAAGCTAGCTGACATGGATACCACCACTGGTATTCAGCGTTATTGAGATTACCTTGCTTGTACCCGGGGAAGCGGGAACCGAGACGGGGCTGATAACTTCTATGGGTTCCCTCGTGAAATATTAATCTTTCAGCCATGTCCAAGAGCCTGAAAAAGAAAAACCACTGGACCAACAAAGTCCACGAGAGTGTCCTCAGCAGGAATAAAGAAGGCGAGCTGGGCTTCGAGCTGAAAGGAGGCGCCGAGGATGGACAGTTCCCCTATCTCGGAGAGGTGAAGCAAGGCAGGGTGGCCTGCCAGAGCGGAAAGCTGTCCCAGGACGAGTTGCTTCTGGAGGTCAATGACACGCCAGTGGCAGGACTCACCATCAGGGATGTGCTCGCTGTTGTAAAGCATTGCAAGGACCCCATTAGACTGAAGTGTGTTAAACAAGGTAAGATAACGGGATGTAGTTAATACAGACAGACGTACCGTTAGATTGCCGAAAGACATGCCTTGTGTATGTGCGCGACCCCGCCGTGCACTCATATATACACATGTGATGTTGAATACACACTATCATACGTACTGCGATTGGTTTTCAAGAAAACAGCCAACTATTCTAGGAGTCGCCGAAGTTGAAAAATATGAACGCAAGTGGACCGTTAAGGTTAGCGGAAACTTTGCAAATCTCTTAGATTTTGTTTGTTATTTTGGTGGGCGGAGGTGCTGTAAAGTTGCAATATTCATATTAGCTGTAACAAGTCTACGTTAAACTCGAATTCGAAGTTGTTCATTGTTGCCAAGTACCCGAATTGATGCCATGACGAAAAGGGGGTGTGTTCAGACTGGGAAGGTGTAATCGGATGCCGAACAGAAATCCCGGAGGTATTTGGAGTTTTGAGTGCGTTATTTTACTGAGCCTGTAAATCGTGCTGTACGTACCCGACGCATTGCTTTGCTTCTCTTGCAGTACAGTGTGCAATTTAATGTTCGTAAATTAGTTTAGCCCTCTTAGTTGTACATAGCCGTTGAGCCGATTCTGTGCCAGTTAGTAGCGTATGGGTGTGGCATATTGTTTTATTTAACTGTTTATTTAACATTCATTTAAGATGTTGCATTTGTAAGTCGCATTGATACACAAATGTCAGACAATCCCAAACATTTGTTTTACAAATATGGGCGTAAACTATTTTCGGGCGTATACATTTTAGGAAATACAATTACCAGACTAAAGGAAAATGTTTTGCGAAGAAAATATTTGAAATACGTTAGACAAACGAATTTATCTCATCAACCCGTTATTTACGTAATTACTTAGTTAATTTTATTGTTTGCTTTGCAACTTTGTAATATTACCCGTTGTCACACATTCTGCACAGACCTGAAAGTTTTCCATTTAAACTTCAAACAACTGCATTAGGTGGGTTTTTTAACCTAACAACATACGTTTTTTGCAGCAGATGACTGCTGGTTACCTTTGCTACATGCAGCATGGTGTGTTGCCTTGGTGAACCACTTGTCTTGAAACTAAGCCTACTGTTTTAGGCCATTGCTGAAAAAAAGATGGATAACTGTGGGTTTGCATAGTTTCGGTGGAATTTAAGATTATGGTTTGGTATGGTGTTATTTCATAATTTGTATTGACAGATTTTCAGTTATATACTGACAATATTCAATATTTAAAGGATGCTAGGAATATAATGTTGAGCTGAAGGGCTGCTTTAGAGAGATTTTTCAGTGCTGGCCTTTAAGTGTGTTTCTGAAGAGTTGCTTTTTTCCCTCCAAGCTCCCACTGGAATCAATAGATACAAAATTGTCATAAATCACCTCCACCTTCAAACCATTTGTTTGAAACTGTTGCCTGTCCTTTCCGAAAACTTGGTGTGATGTTCATCAAACTTGGTGGATAAAATTCTCGTTTTGATGGCAAACTTTTTGCAGCATCCTCTTGATGTTACAAACAATCAGATGGGTGATATTGGAGATAGGATCTCTTCAGTATCCCTGTCACTGGAATAGTTATTATTATTATTATTATTGTATGTTTGACATACTGCACTAGAGATTTTTGAGCTTGACAAAGGTAGTGACATAAAATTACTGCTGCCAGAGAGCCCAGTAATCTTTTTTTGGTGAAAAACAAAGGCATGGCCCGGTGTGGAGCTTGGGATCAAAGTCATGATTTATGTGCTCTTTGTGGCTGGGAAACAGCATCTGGGGGATTTACTTATATTAACGAAATATAAACCTAATTTTAGTCAGATCAATTCACATCCAGACTCCTACGCTCTCATTTGCTTTAAATGTTGGCTTAGCTAAAGCCCTGTGTGTTTCTTTAAGCTCTGTGCTGTGTTTCTTATGCTAACTGCACTAGGTTCTGTTTCACCAGTGCTCACGTGGAGAGTAATTAAAATTCATTTAAAGGCTTTCAAGTTTGACTGCCATGGGCAAAGTTTAGATTTTTTTGTACCCCCCTTTTAACTGTAATCTTTTTTATTGTAGTGAAAAAATACGATTCAACTTTGATCCTTATCATTATCCCATATAGGCAAGTCTGTATGTTTCCAAGGCTGTGTGTTATTACATAAAATAGCTTGACTTAAATGTAGGCCCTGGACAACATTAACTAGAATTCAACTTTTAAATCCCAGAATCACAACAGATGTCATTTTTCAAGTTTTATTTTTGGATGACATGGCAAGGGGATTGCATCTCCAACATTTTATTGTCAGAGAAGCCATTCAGATTTACAAAGCCTGTTAGCCAGAGCTATGTTAAGGTCTAAATGTGCTTCATAAGGAACAGTACGTCAGGCCATTGTGGGGTATGACCTTGAAGCCTTTGATACAAGACCTCTTATCATGGGAGACAGATGCCTTGTAACCAAATTGTTCTTCTCTTTTGGATTATTGTGCTGAAAGCAGTGATTTTCTTTAGGTTTATTCTTTGTACTGTATCCTCCCTGCACAGATAACCAAATTCCTTCTTCCCTCTCTCACACACATTTATTCCACTTATTGAACGCAAAAAAATAAATCCTGTTAACCACTAAAAACCCTTTCAAAGCTTCTCAAGTTGCTGAAATTCCTTTTATATGTGTCAGAGGCGATGATTATTAATTTACAATCTGAATGTGCCATGGTCAATGGCGACCGAACTGGAAGACTCACCATTTATGCACGACTTACTCAGATGGTAGATTATTCTATGCCAATACGCAAAACCCAGGCCGTAATTGTGTTAGCAGCGCAGTCGTGTATATCTTGTGTGCCGTTGTTGCTGATGTGTACGGGAGGCATGTCAGCTATGTTTGCACTCAGACTAATTTGGACCTGAACGTTCTTGCTTTGCTGTTCCCTCCTCCGTATTACAGGGAAGAGTACGCTATTGATCTATGGAGCAAATTGCCGCCAGCAGCAGATATACAATCACGCCATTCAGAAGGGCCGCGGCTGACGCTGCAACTGACCAACTGGTGAATGTAGTGGGGCCGAGACTTTCTTGGCTGTCCGAGCTGCCGGGCAAGTAGGAAAGGTTCTGCACCTCAGAGTCTGGTGGGACGACCAGGCCTGCAGTCTGGGCTCAGAACCGTGCAGAGCAGGCCCAAGGAAAACTTCAGAAAGAGATCTAATCTCCAGCGGGCCGTAATTCACTAAGGCTGTGGAAATTCAGACTGGAGAGCGGATTAATGCGATTTCGTCTTCCCTCCTTCGCGTTTGTCACGTGGCGGCAAAGCTTTTTGTTCTGCACCGGTTTTCTTCATGAATCAATGTTTATCAGATGGGGAGGTGTCGAGACGCTGGGTGTTCCAATCCACGGTGGCCTGTGACTCCTCGGTACCTCTCCAAACCCCAGACCAGCCTGGTCTGGATCAAGAGGAAGGGCCTGTGATTGTGTCTGCTCTAAATAGTTATAATGAGGAACCAGGGGGACTGGGGGATTTAAAATCTCAGGACCCGCACGCTAAGGGAGATCTGCCCACCCCAGTGAGGGCTTTAGCCGGTTTCCAAACTGCATGTTTTTGGCGGGTGGCATTCCCAGGCAAGGCCCGGAAGGTTGAGCCCGGTTGAAGTCGAGTCACGGAGCCGAACACAGTGAAGAAAAATGATTCGTAATGCTGCGTTTCGCTGACAGACCATCCGCTTTTTGAAAGGCGACCCCTAAAGGTCACGTAGTCTCACTGAGGAGCTTCCCTCCATCGCCCAATTATCACGGTGCACCAGGACTGCGGCACTGGGAGACGTGACAAACAGGGTCACACGACACCACTGGACACGGCATGGAATTAAACATTTAAATCAAGTGAAAGATTTCCTACTCTTTCCAAGAATAGCCTTGTGAAATTTTGCTGATGTGTACGAAAAGACAGATGGCTGAAGATATGAAAGGCTAAGGTTCACTTCATTTTATTTCGAGACGAGTCAAGCTTAAGTATCTGACTAATTTGCTAAATGTTGGCAAGCTAACATTTCCTACACATCAGATAATTGCCTTTCTTTTGGCTGGCTGTGCTGTATTCGTCTTGTGTATAAATACATTTTGCCAGCTACCATTGATATCGTTAATTTCATCAAGCTAGCTCTAAGCAAATACTTATAGGCTGTGTGTGAAGGATATAGGTCTTCCAACAGATCTTTAAAGTGACAGTGTGGCAGAGTTTGCAGCAGGAACTTTGCCTTCTGAGCACTACTCAAGCAACATTAATCTTGAGCAAAGGTTAAAAAACCAGCACAGAATTTTTTATGTGGACAGAATAATACATAAGTGTAGGACTAGATAAAGATATTTTGGATTCCTCATGTTGGGACAGACATTGGAGGAAATGTGCTATTTGGATGGGGCAGGAAAACTCTACAGGACAACACAGAATGGGAATTTGATCTCCCGCGTCATTTTCCGAAGTACAGTATGGCGGTACAATCGTTCTCTGTCTTTCTCTCTGTAAAGCCCTTGTGGGATTAAAGGTGTGGGCCATTAAAATATATATAGTCGTATTTGTCGATGTTGTATGTAAAACTGGTGGATAGCTTTCTTTTGTATTGGTTAATGCTATAGTTGTACAAGACTGTGTGTGAGTGTAAGATATTGTGTGTGTGTATGTCTGTTTATGAGAGACATAGGGAGGCTTTCAGATTGATTAATTGGTTGATGCCAGTGAGAATGGATGTCTGCACCTTTCTGCCGGATCAGCAAATCAATCACTCCTCCCCCAGGTACGGCTGGGCCCTGCCCATCTTGTGAACACCAGGGTCTGGGGAGCGCAGGTCTGCGCCCCCCACCCCCCCAACTCCCCCTGAAATGTAAGTTCATTGTTTCATCATGTCTACTTTTGGGCAGCACCAGAACACCAGGCACACCTGTGTTAGGTAAAACCTGCACCTTGGGGTTCTGATGGCAGTGTCTCTCCACTCATGCGTCCTAATGGGCTCCAAAATCCCACTGCAGTAAACATACCTTCTAAAGCACGGATGCTGCTCAAATGTGCTATTAGAACTAAAGCGCTCGTACCAACCACTCTCCTCGGTTCTCCAGTCAAAGTTAATTACAGGGGAAATGTATTCACAGCATCAGTGTGTGCTCTTGTCCATTATTACATTATTTACCTTAAGTTATTTGTTTGCTAAGCTAATAAATATTCCGGAGCGATTTGCTACTCTTACAATTTCTCTCCAACGTATACAGCTGTTTGTTTACTGAAGCATTGAGCTAAAAATTACTGAAGTTAATTAGTTTGCTTTAGGGTACAATAGCCTTGACTCCCCTGGGATTTTGAACTCGTAACCTGCTAGTTACACTGACAAAAAATTACTGAATCACTAAATCACAAGACAATGTAATCACCCAACCACAGATGACGTAACACAGCATTGTCATCAACCCCCTCCGTGACCCATCCACAGACATCGAAACACAGAATTGACGTCAACCCCCTTCGCGACCCAACCGCAGTCGACGTAACATTGCATTGTTGTCCACCCCCTTCATGACCCAACACAGGCGCCATAACAGCATTGTCGTAAACCCCCTGCATATCCCAGCTGCAGCTTGACACCCTATCAACTACACCGTCACGTCACATCAGCAGAAGTGGTGCTGGGAAGGATATGTAAATCATCCCATCAGCATGTCAGGTACCTGAATAATATTTAATCTTGATAACCGGCTGGGTTTACCTTATGGGATGAGGTCGCATTAAGAATTTATCATTCTTATGAGACTGTCTGCATTACTGTGTCTAGAGCCTTGGTTAAGGGAAGACCTAGTAGTTTTCAGTACCAGCCAGGCCAAGAACCTGATTAAATGACTTCCAGGGGGAAGCACGTTTGCATAATTTAATTTTTACTTTTTACGTCGCCTATTTTATATCTTAAGTAATGACTTATTGAAGATGAGAAGATCTGGGTTGGTTTAGCTAAATCAGCGTTAACACAAGGATGCCATGTTTCATGTCTTTCATATTGTAACAATACAGAAGCCTGCTGCCTGTGCATGGCGAGATGCTGAAATCGGCGGGAACCAAGGCTAAACCAATTAATGGGAAGCTGGATGGTGGATATCGGGCGATTCACGGTCAAAGCTCATCAAAGGCAACGGGAACAGCTCTTGATGGACATTGTCTGAGATGGTGTTTAAAGTTCATATAGGCGTCAAAAGGAGAATTCCTGGCTCCCCACACTAAAATATAGCGTTTAAACTGTGGGTAAGGTACAAATTTCCGGCTATATAAATGGATTAAGTGTAAAACTTTAGCGCGAGCCATGCTAGTCCCTCTTGGATGAGTGTTTGGTAAGCAAACAAATTAAGTCAACCATTGGGAGGAACCTACTTGTTTATTCTTTTTGAACCTGGTCAGGCAGTCACTGCCACTACTGCAGTTCTTGTAAGAGCCAAACTTTTTATATTAGGAAGATTTGGACAATGAGCCTAAATTTGAAAGCAGCCTAAGAGAACCATGTACCTTAAATCAAATATCCAACAAAGGAGAATATCGCTTCACTGCCGACCTAAATCAAATAAATACAGTCATTAAAACGATGATGGCCTAGCCATGGAAATGGGAGGGCACGGTCAAACTGGGTGCCCAAGCAAAAAGCTGATTGGGTGATCAGTGCGAGATGGGGGAGGGCCGGCCAGAGAAAGGGTTACTCCTACACTGCATCAGGTAGGCTAATTTTAGCATTTATCCACGTTATTAGCATTTAGTTTACTTTGGAAAAAGGTACACGACCCCGAAAGTGTATGACACTGATGAATGGGGGATTTTATGAATGACAGGACCTGTCGCCCAGCTGGCTACGCTGCATATGAGCGTTCAAGTGACATGGGCAAGGTGGAGAGAGAGAGAGAGAGAGAGAGAGAGAGAAGTATTTTGGAATGTCAGGAATTAGGTTAATTATAGTATTTGCAGCCTGCTATTACAGCTGTTTTTGTTGTGCTTGTTGTATGTTGTCTTTATTGTAGAGAGAGAATCTCGTGTGTGTGTGTGTGTGTGTGAGAGTGTGTGTGTGTGAGAGTGTGTGTGTGTGTGCGCGTGTGCGTGTGCGTGTGTGTGTAAGTGAATGTGATGGACTGGATGGGGGTTTTGTTCAACTCTCCGGCCTGTGAAAATTCCTGCTGATTCCCTGAAAATAGAGAGTAATCAATTAGCGCCTGTTCTGTGCGTGTGCACGTCTGACGCAGGCTCTTTTTGGCATGGGTCACCTGTCAAATAAGGGAGGGTGTTAAGTTATAGCAGCGGAGATTGATGGCAGAGGAGACGGGCATCCTCTCCCTGACCACAGAGGGCCGGACTCTGGGCCCCGGCCGACAGCCGGCAGCCGCACCGTGACGGAGAGGGCAGAGTCATACTGGCTTTCTCCTAAAGGGAAAAAAATTTCTGTGTGCAGCCACTGCAAATGGTGCCACGCCATAGAGTTGGAGAAATCTGTCAAGATTACAGAGGAAGGGAGGAAGTGCTGATGTCAGCGGTAGATAAGTTTAGTTTAATTGTTTTGTGTACAGCTGGAGATAGGATACTATATGACATTTCTATACATGTTTTAGTTTCAGAATTGCCCCGAGGGGGATACCCTATATAAGGCAGGTTTTCTACTCAGTTCCCCATCACTGTATATAGCCATTCACCTGCTATTGTGTTGTCCACCTGAGGACAATAAAACTCCATCATTTCATCTAATTTGGAGTCATTGGTTTTTTTGCACCTGTCGGTCATCCTTACAACACTGGGACAAAAAGGACTTTGTGACTCTAGGGAATAGATTGACCTTAAACACAACATAAGTTGCTGCATCTGGTGATTAGATCTTCAATATAGCTGCATAAAGAAGACAGAATTTTCAATAACTGTACATGCATCTGGCTAAATACAGTAACCCTGTACATTCTTTTGCATTGAAATTCGGTTGGGCACCACTGTCAGTATATGGCCTGTTTATGTTTCCTGTGGATGATTTAGCATGTCTGCTTGTACCTGTCGATGAGTTCAGGCTGACCGCTCTTATCTGCATAATTAAACACAGATAGTTGTGGGCCTTCCCTCTTCTCTCTATCTCTCTGTCTCTCTCTCTCTCTCGCTCACCCACTCCAAGGGATGCCTCAGCCTAGGGTAGTGCACGATGAGTCATCTCCAAAGGAATGACCTCATGTCTCGTTTTTAACCTTTTTCTTTAAGTTTATCCTTTCTTATGCTTAAAAATAGGTGCACGTCATGCTATAAATCCATTCAAAGGGAAGTTGGTGGTGATGCCCATCCTTGACTCACGGATAATGTTTTCTTGTAGAATTTAAAAATTCTAAAATAGGTTTTTGATGTAAAAGACTGTTAAAAAAGGGAGAGTACAGAACAGAAAAAAGGAACCGGGGAACGCCATACAGTGCTTATGCCCCCTCCTAAATTCTGTTCCCTGGTAGTTGCATTTTGGCTGGTGACAGCTTGACCTCCAAAGCATTTCAGCATGATGTTCTGCATGGCGCTGTTTGGATGTTGTTGTCATAGCAAACTAATGTGTTCTGGCATCTTAGTGCCATCGATCAGAGGTCGAAAGCCTCAGCCTTGTGTCAGGGTTTCTCTTACGCCACCGAAGGTGCGGTAATCGCGCGCTCACTGAAGCATCTCCCTCAGCGCCGCGTTGTTTCTCCGTCCCAGAGTAATAATCTGGGGGCCTTTGCCTTCTGAAGACTACTTACAGTTCCACAGAAGCAGGTGCTTTACATTAGACTGTGTTTTTGTGGTGATGGGGGTAAAGGTCTGCAGACCTGTCTGGGGCATTCATCGGTGGGTTACGAGCCTGCAGAGATCGTGAACTCCTGTGCGGTTGATTCATATCTGCGCTGCGACTCTGAGCCGTGGACTCTCAGAAAACGGGCAGGGTTCGGTGGGAAGAAGGTGGAGTCCAGGCGGCTCTGCCAAGAGATACTCTCGGAGCCGGGGGGCGGAGGACCACAGTCTGCCTGTGTCATCTTCCTACGATGAAGGCTGGGGGCTTTCCCTACACTTATACATTGCTGATCATGCACGTGTACTGTTCAACAGGAGGGGTGTAGTAATTATGTTGAGGCTGAGGGAGTAGGAGGTCAGAGCCTCTTGTTTACACAGATCGCTTATAGAGGTGGGAAGCCAAATGCCATTGCTCCTGTTTCTTTTTCCAAATGATGAGCCTCCGTCCCTCATTTACTCTCTCTCTGGTCTCTTTCTAGACCTCCACTTATTACTATTTCCCCTGTTTCCTGGATTCCATTTTATTCCACCCTATCGACCCCCCCCCCCCCCCCGTCTTTATCCCTGTCCCTCTCTCTGAAACAAGGCCCGCAGTTTGCTCATAATTGTGGAATGCGGACCCCTTTTTGTTGTTTTTGAATAGAAGGAAACAAGGACTGTTTATGAATGCCATGGTAAGCGGTGCAGGGCTATTCACCAAACGGTTTATTTCGGTGCTCTCCCAACGACTCACGTTCTCCGTTTCCATAACGAATCCTCGCCAGCAGGCCTCCCTCTGAAATGTAAGGCATATTTAAGGTGAGGATTGATTGCGTTTTGTTTTGAATGCAAGTTTGGTGGCGGACAGCTCGGGGTGCGGTTTAGCGCTTTCCGATTGTTCTGTGATTTGTCTCACTCAGCGGGTTCTCGTTCAGCTCCTCTCCGTCTCCTCCCGCCGTTGAACGTTTGCCTTCGTGGTTTGGTCGTTTTCCAGCCTGATTGCAGGCGATTTGCTGTGATGACGCGTGGTCGTCGGAGTTGCGGCAATGGCCGTATAACCTGGCAGGGTGGCTCGCTCTGCGGGAACGGTGCAAGTGTTGTCTGCTATAGGTGCACTAAGTTTCCCCTTTGGATTCCTACCTAATTGATTTCTTACGATTCTGTGTGTGCGTGTGTGGGGTAGGGGGTAGGGCACCGATGGTCTGCAGCCCTCTGAGCCCAGTGCATATGTTGCTATGAGGGATCGGGTTCCATTGTCCTAACATGAAAGGACGCTCAGTTATTCTAATGAGGCGTGGGAACGCGCCACTCTGTTAGATCCGTGCGCTGCGTCTCCTATGTCAGCGGAGACCCCGTCCCCACCACCACTGCAGACCGCACCAGGGGGAGATTTCTATGGTGCCTTTCATCTGTTAAGCTGCTGTTGCCGGTTTGGGCTAGAGGGCTCTGCTACACCAGCATGCGGTGCCTGCGTAACAGCGACCATGAAAATGTATTTTAAGGAAAAGAAGAAAAAAAATCCTTCATCTATTTATTCCTATGTTGGGTTGGGCATATGTCTGAAGAGCGGGGATTATTGGGGTGGGATTGATGTCCTTGAGCTGTTCTTATTTTTTCCACTTTAGCACAAAGAGACATTCCAGACATAGCATTTCTGTGCTAGGCGAAAGTTTGAATTCAGCAGAAGAACAGGTGCATGGGGAAATCAATGATCGTAATAATTCCTAAATGAGATCTCATATCAGCTGATGCCAAGTTTCTCCATTGTCAACCCTCCAGATCTTACTGCTTGTTGCTGCAGTCATTCCCTTGACTGAAATAAAAAGGCGATGATTTCTGTTCTTTCTTGAATTGCGTCATTCACAAAATATTTTGAGAGGGAGGGGCCACTGTTGCCTTTCGCAATATAGTGTGACTGACAGTGCAGGATGTTGCGGTTGGGGCATAAGTTGGTGCTCCTCGAGCGACATAAACCTCTACCAGTGCAGCTCGGAGGGGCGACGCTTTCCCGTCTGCTTCGACGCCCGTCAGCGCTCAGGCGAACGCACGCGTAAAGTCGCCTGTGATCTCCTGCGTGGCGAATCGCGCGCCTCGTCTAGCCCCAAGGGCTGGCGTTTAACCAAGCGGGCTGCTCGTGTCACGCCGGATATCTCTGACGGTTGCGCTCCTTCTGCTGTTGCGGCTGGCTCGGGCTCGGGCTCGGGCGGGAGCCGCGGAGGGGAGAAGCCAGCTGTGACACGGAGACGAGAGAAACGGCCCGCTCGAGCATCTTATTTAAGGCCTCCATTTAAGGCGCGTTCGTTTACTTTATTCAGATCACTTCTCGGAGCGGCTCAGCAAACCCTGAACGTCGCTCGCTTACCAGGGAGGATTGGTGTTATTCAGTGCCAGTGTTCAGGATTCACGAAAAACCCCACGTTTCTCCACTTTAAAAATACGCTGTGATGCTAAAGGCCTGGGGGTGTTGTATTCTACGATGGGAGGCGATCTATGTCCCAGCGGTGTGGTCTCTGCCCTGTTAGGGTTATATAGCAGTCCAAAAGTCCTTGTGTTCAGTTTGTGCGTCTCATACAGGCAGAGAACTTGTGTAACTGCAGCTTTAAAAATCACTAACTACATGCATATCCTACTGTGATCCTAACTGTTGTCCCAACAAAACTGGGCCAACCAGTTTTAATCGTTAGCCTTTAATTTGGCCATAGCGTTAAAGTATTATTCAGGTTGTGATATTCAAAAGCTTGGTTTAACAAAGAAACCCCGAACAAAAAACTTTTAAAATATGATGCGGATTAGGATATTTATAGTTAGAAGATGTTAAGCGAGTTCCTCTGTAGATACCTTGATCCATGCAGCTTAGCTTTATTTTATCAGCCTTGTTTCACTTATGATCATTTACCTTTTAACTTTAAAATGGCGTTTGTTGCATTTCAGCGTTTTCAGTGAGACTGCGGCCTTTATGTTGCTCTCGGAAGCTCAGACCAGACTCTCAACACCGATGCACTGCCTGCGGCTTATCCAGGTCTCCAGGATTAATTAGATCCTTCTTTATCAAAAAAAAAAAAAAAAAAGTTGCGGCTCGGAACACAAGCTATTAAATGACCGTTTCCAAACAAGCTGATCGGGCCAGTGTGGGAGAGGGGGCTGGGAGGGGCCGCAGGGCCTCGTCCTCCCACGGTGGGCCACAGCAGGGCTTCTGTGAAACCGCCATCGATTTAATAAGTGCCCTCTGATGTTTCTCTCGGCTCACTCACTCCGTAGCACGCTTTCCGCTGTTTTACCGGCTCAAGGGCCATCGTCTGGGAGTCAGACTCCGCACAGGGGGAATGGTTGAACCGGCCCTGGGTTCTGTTTGAGTTGTGTTGCGTCTGTTCACAAAGCCCTGTCCAGACGAAGATGAGACACCTGACTCTATTACACCACATTCTTTTCCGTTTCAAGTGGAAAAAATGTAACATTTCTGTCCAAAAAGAGTCACCCTCCCTGCCGGCCAAACTGTGGATGTCCTCTGTGAGTGAACATAACCCGATACCAATATTGTACCAACGATTCTTTCCGTCCCTGAGGAATGGAAACGACCAGAAACATTTTTATAGAATGTAGGTTCCTTTTGTGTGCGGCCTCCCCGATGGCTCTCTGTAGGGTTAAAATTCTGCTCTTGGTTTTTATGCATCGTTTTTTTACGCTGAAATTCACACGCGCCGTGGTGCGAAAGTGGTGAGAGGTGAGTGAGAGGCACTTAAAGAAACACTGCTGGCTTCGCTCTCTGTCTCACCACCTCACCGGCATCCAGGGGCGCCGCTACAGAGTCATGAGGACATTTTGTGGGGTCACTCTCACCTCCTTCCCTCCCTCCTCTCCCTATCTCACTTCCAGGCAGTGAGACACACACGTCGGCACATGAACCTGCGGAGCCCTCTCTCCCGCTGAATGTAGGACAGCGGCTAAGTGTGGAGTAAACAAGCAGCCGATCGATGTGAAAAGTAGGATGCCTCTGCTCCGAGAGAGAATTTGGGGGCCTGATGATCGGCCTGGGTCTCTCTCGTTAATTTGGTAAAGCTCAAAGAGGCACTGCTGCCTGTTTTTTTTATCTGTGTGCCCTAGCTTCACGACCGCTCCCGTCCATCCCATCAAATCCCAGGTGGTAAATCCCAGGTGGTTGTTTTTTGATTTATCGCTTTGTCTGACATTGGTCGGCTCTGATTTTTCGGTTCATATGTGGGAAGTTACGTTCAGGATCGCACCCATCACTGGCACGTGGAGTGATGGGCCTTTTCATCCGAGGTGTTTACACAGCTGTATACATTCAGGCTGCATTGTAGTTTAGTGCGGCCCTCAGAGGAAGTGCAGTCCTCGTTTCATCTTCGATTCACTGCAAATTGCTTTGAGCAAAGAACCAATAACAAAACTCCCCAAAGCATCTGCAATGTTTCCCAAAAAATGAATCCTTCTTTTTATATATACACTATATGGACAAAAGTATTGGGCCACACCTCTTAATCGGTTTCATTCAGTCTCATGCCACTGGTGGATAAAATGAAGTACCTAGCCATGCAGTCTGGATCCATGGTGTGGTGTAAAGCACGCCGCCACTGGCGTCACGCTTCTCTATATGGCAGTGTGATGGACAAGTCTGGGTTTGGCGAATGCCAGGAGAACGTTTCCTGCCTGACTGCATCGTGCCAAATTTAAAGTTTGGTGGAGAAGGGATAATGCTATGGGGTTGTTTTTCTGGGGTTTACCTTAGTTCCACTGAAGGGAAATGTTAATGCCTTTGCTTATCAAGACATTTTGGAAAATTCTGTGCTTCCAACTTTGTGGAAACAGTTTGGGGAAGGGCCTTTTCTGTTCCAGCATGACTGTGCTCCGGTATAAAGATATATAAATGTATTCTATACTATCTTTTGTTGTTCCTCTTGATGCTAGTTGAATTTAAAAACTCTGACCAAACCAAATTGTATTATCGATTCCAGTCCTCTGAGCCTGCAGTTTTTCACCAATAAACCGCTGTGACAGAACTCCGCCTTAACCCGTCATTGTGCGACTTGAACCCAACCCCTGCCTGTAATCCCGCAAGGGAGACGTTCCGCGAAGCTTTGCGGGCTTGAGAGACGTGCAGAGGTGCGGACGCGAGGGATGGGGCCCAGCGCCGTGGTAACAGGTCACCGCGGAGAGACCCTTGACAGACCTCTCCAGTGGGTCCGGGCCGACGCTTGCTCTCCCCATGCTGGGGAGCTGGGGCAGGGAGCGTCAGATAACGCATTATCCGTCTGTCTCTGATGGAGAAGATTTATTGGTCTCTGTACAGCGAGGAGTTATGTGCCATAAACTCATTAAGTACCCAGCTGGGATGAGCCAAAAATGACAAGGGAGGGTGCCTTTTATTTATTGTGTACCTTGATTTTTTCCCCGTCTCCTTCTTCAGTATTGGCTTTGGCCGGAAAAGGTCCCCGGCTTCATAACATTAAACCGTTTAACGGCGATTACACTGATTGCCAGTGACGGATGGCTGCGAGTTTGAGGCGGATATTCAACCTGTGAAAGGGTGAACGTTTTTTCTCTGTCCGAGTATTGCCCGGGGGTACCGAATTTGCGGCGCTCATTGGAAAGGCGGCCTCCAAGCTAAGCCTGTAAGCCATTCTCGCCGTCTTTTATTTTTTTATTGGCTTAAAGCAATTACTGCCTGTAGGGTGAGCTTGTTTCTGTGGCTGTCAGGGCCATGCCGAAAGAACACAGGGTGACTTCCTCCCTGTTTTATATGGAGGGATTAATATCCCTTGAAGTTAATAAAGTAAAGTGCCCATAGTGGAATAGAAAAGTTTTCTAATTCATATTGTCCCTAAGACATGGTACTAAGAGAAGGAAGCACAGTGGACTGCAGTCTAGTGGTGGCTGGTGGTACTGCAATATATCTATATTATAGCTCATAGCTTTCACTCCTGGCAAAAAATTTGGTCAAACTTGGTCTCCCTAACTTGAAGCCCTGCGATACACTCAGACAGTGAAGATTAAAAGTAGAGGGCGAATTTCCTGATGTCATTGTCCTGTGTGCGAAGCAACCACTTGCACTTAACATTATCATAATTCATTGACTGCAATTTTACCATATTTAGCCCCACAAAAGTGTGTTTTAGCAACCGTTCCCCTACAGAAAGAAGATGGCACATATTATTTCCGAATCTCTCTTTAGTGTGAATATTTATAGTCCGTATATACTCTCCAGTACCCTCCTCCCTCGAAACTCCTGATAGCGTTTCTGCTCCAGTGAATACTCGAATGCCGTCTGTGTCCGTGTGCTCTCCGCTCTGCTCTCATTGCCGGAAAAGCCTGGCTTACTGTTTGAATTTGATCAGATAACACCACACAGCAGATTGGATTTTGGAAAAATCCTGTAAGTTAAAAGAAACCCTAAAGAAAAAAAGAAACCCCAAGTATTAAAAAAAGAGAAAAGAAGATTCTTTGCAGATTTTACAGAAATGATGAGCACGGAAGTGGCCACGTTGCATAAGAATCTTTGCAAATCACCTTTCTAGGAACTTTACAGTTAATATAATAATTTTGGAACAATTTTGCGGCTGTTGGATTATATATGAACGTATGTGGTCCCTAGGGAAATCCTGACTCTGCCCTGTGCTGTCCCCAGTGTGAGTGCATTGGTAATGAAGCGCTATTTATACCAGCACCCATACAATTAACGGGGACAAACACCAAAACATTGTGTGTAATTGCAGGACATTGCAGTTCCCCGTGTGTCTAAGAGAGCAGGTCTCCACTTGCCCAAGTCCTGCATTACTCTCAGTGAACAGAACGGATTTCAGTTGGCACAGCAGCCCTGACCCGTTTGTCTGACTAATTCATTGACACCCATTCTGAATGTTTCTGAAATGTAAGGAGGCATTGCTGCCCCACACCAGCGGCAGTGACAGGTGTAGTGTTGCCCCAGGGGGACAGGCAGGCTTGGTCTCTGTCAGTGAGGAAGGTAATTGTCTGCACACACAAGCACAGAAATCAATCTTTTCTCAACCTGTCCTCTCATTATTTTAAATGATCCAATCTGTGAAAATATATAATCATTTTTTGAGAAGAAAAAAGATGGGCACCGTGTTTTGATTACGTTTTAGAAAATGTGTAAGTTTAGATTCATAAAGTAAGATAAAGATTAAGATTTGTGCTGAAAAACGATATTCTGTGTTCAGTGTGCAGGCTCAGTCATCCGCTTCCTGAAGTGAAAGGGAAAGGAGGGGCAGAGAGTGAGAGAGAGGAGGAAACTCAAGTAGACGAGGATGGAGTTAACACGAGCGTTTAGCCTTCCTCAGAGCCAGACAGGGGTAATGACTGTGAGGCTGCCTGAGGAAAGTTTATATCGGAGACTGAAATCTGTGCCCGGCGATCCAGGAGTGGGAGACAGTGAGTGAGGCCCTGCGCTGAATACTGATACAAACACGTACACGGTACACCAACACATGCACGGTGTACACCAACGCGTACACGGTACACCAACACATGCACGGTGTACACCAACGCGTACACGGGAAACCAACACATGCACAGTACACCAACACATGCACGGTGTACACCAACGTGTACTCGGGAAACCAACACATACACGGTACACCAACACATACACGGTACACCAACAGGTACCCGAGATGCCAACATCTACATGGGATACAAACACATGCACGGTACACCAACGCGTAC
>JAOVYW010003417.1:3270-14083 GCA_025775045.1 Hiodon tergisus | reverse complement strand
CACACACACACACACACACACACACACACTCACACACTCACACACTCACACACTCACACACTCACACACTCACACACTCACACACTCACACACTCCATCCTAGTACTGAGCGCCCGGTACTACCCCCTGGAGGTGAGTGTTCCGGCTGTTGGCCTGGGGCCCAGCTCCGTCTCTGTCGTTTTGCTAGAATGATGGGAGTCGATTGACCACCACTTCATGCTCCTTGGAAAATTTAAATACTGAGATTTAATTACCTGACATCATGGAAATTCACTTCAAAAACTGGTTAATATATTCCACTTTCCACAGCAGATAATCAGGGATGAAAAGCCAGGCACGATAATCAATTTGACACCAGTATGCCTGGAAAGACGAAGCAAGTCCAGAACGGATGACTGCAGACACCCCCTTCTTGACGACCTCCCTGTCTAACCACCGCAGCCAGGAACGGGAAGAAACAAAGAGAAATGGGCTGGTCTAGTCTCAGTGGTAAAATGAGTACCAAGACAAAATATGTGACATGGGTGGTTTGATTTTACTAATTTATATCGATATACGTTTCCTTTTGAGCTGCAAGTCTCTTCCAGCTCCTTTCATCCTCACTGAGTCTCTTCTCCACGCCAAGTATCGCTTTCCTACCTACAGTGTAAATAAACTCCTCACCAAGGAACATGTTAAAACCTGCCTTAAACCGACTGTGCCGGTCTGTGTCCGACTGTGCCCTTTTTAAAAGAAGCAAAAAGAAACCAATGGGAAACAACTGTAGATAAAAAAATCCACACATTTCACAGAAGTAGGTTAATTACAGAGCAGTTGTAGACTGGCTACAGGAGTGGCTACAGGAGTGGCTACAGGAGTGGCTACAGGAGTGGCTGCCATACCCAGCAGAAGCTCTGAGCACTGCTAAACTGACTAATGCAGACACCTGCTAATCTGACGGGTGTATGGCATGCGTGAGTTATCTACAGGATAAGAAGAGCCATACGGAGTGGTAAAAAGCATTAATAAGATAATACGGGTGGAGACTGCATGGAGCCCCACACTCTGTGGCCCTGCCCAAACCCTGGCTTCGCCGTGTTCATGTCAAACCCAGAGGGAGCCCACAGTGACTCTGACCCACTTCCCAGCAGGATCACGGATACCCATGTCGAGGGAGATGTTACATGGTTTAGGGTCTCATGTGTTTACTTTGAGCCAAGTCAGAGGATGTGAGAACAACATAGTCTTTCAGTTGCTGCCAACTCCCCTCCCTCTGGGATTCCACGCAACAGAATTTTTCTGGGGAAAATAATGAAAAAGGAAACAATTTTTAAAAATTGAGACAGCTGATAGGAAGGGAAAATATTGTTTCACCGATCCTTGTTTTAAAAAACATTTAAGCCCAGCTTCAGTGTTTTCTCTCATGCAGGCAGCACACGTGAAATCACAGACCGGGCTGACACCAGGAAACGGAAAGATCAGGAAGAGAAGTGTGGAACACTTCCTGTGCCATCCAACCCCTCAGCCCAAAGGCAATAGCTTTAAGCACCCTTTGGTGTGATGCGCCAGCCTGAACCATGGAGGTTGGATGGTTAAACAGGGCCTGGCATGGAATTGCTGAGCTCGGAGTGACAGGGGTCATTAGGGAGCATCACCTGAGAGCGCTAAGCTGAAGACTATCACACTTGCTTGCACAGATGCAGCTGGTTAGCCTACTTCCTGTGCAGAACCCTCGCAGCTAACCATGAGCAGGGCTCAAAGCTAAATCTCTCGCTCTGGCACAGAGGAAACCTTTGTGACTTTTTGAAAGAAAAAAAACACAAGCACAGGAAAAAAGGTCAAAGTTAGAGACTAATTTTTTTCAGGTTTACAGGAGTTGCCTGTTCAAGACGTAAAAACGAAAGAAACACTTCTGTCCCCCCTCTCAAACAGAGTGAAGTACAAACTCCATTACAGCTAATTGCATATTCTGTGTTTGTTACTGGAAGCCGACATCAGCTGACTAAGGAGATCGAATGTGGATCCCAGACTGACCCCAGGTCAGTGTGAGAAAACAGACCTTCGGCACCGAAACATCTGCCACCTAGCCCTAACCCTAAGCCTTAAATGTGCTTTGCTGGTGATTGACTTTGCCTGAAAAATGCTGGCTGCTGCCTGCTTTCACCTATTGTCAGAATAGCAGTTAATCTAATCGTCAGTCTACAGTGTTCTGATACGAACATGTGAAATCTTTTTTCGGATAATATCTTAAATAACTTCATGTTAAAACTAGCTAAAGCAAAACTTGGGGAAAAAATTATATGCCGATTTAAAAAAAAGAGAAAACGAACGTATTTGGAAAATGGAACAAATTTCATATGGAATACATATTTTTCTACTTTTTTATGTAGAGATTTTATATCATTTGCAAAACGTGAGTGTTTTCTTATCGTGGAAAATCATATTTACCCTTTTGAAAATCAAGAAACTTTTTCCCTTGTGAATATTAAACACGTCCATCATTTTGTAGACCATTCCGATCGCAGCTCAACTTAATATATATAATATAATAAACAAGCATCCCTTCCCTGAATAGCAAACGAGCTTAAACAAGGAGATGAAAATAAGGCCAACGCTGACGGCTGACAATGTAACGATTTGCCTGAACGAGACGAGAGCCAGTCTGAGCGCATTACGGGCCCGTCTTCTGTTTGGCCAAACACACCCAGGACCCCATAGTTTCGGGGAGGAACTATAACATCTGACCTACAGATTAGGAAAATAAACTCAACCCTCAAATTGGGGTTTGCAAAATTACACACATATGCTGTAGAACCATCCAGGAAAACTTCTGGTTCTACCTATGGCACCCCTATGAAGAAACTGCTGTGCTTACCCCTCTCTTCTCCATCACAACGCAACAAAAATAACACATGAAATAGGCACTGGCCCAGATTTCTATTGCAATCTACCTGACCTTCAAGTCTAAACTAATGAGCCTAGCAGATAGGCCCTTTTCCACGCAAGTTTGAATATGTTACTTTTATCTAACAAGGTCACCACAAGCCAGAGAATGCAGATTTTTTACCTGATTGATTCATTTATTCATTTTTTTTTTCTGCATCTGTTTATTTTTTTAAAAGACGGAAACACGCAGCCCTCAGACACTAGAAATTCTACTTAACGTCTATATTTAGAAAAATAAAATAGTGGAATTTGTATTGTGGAAATATTTTGCAAAGCTTTGCGGTTCAGTCAAGATCTCTTATCTCTTAGTGTTTTCTAAAATCTCAAGGGTTTGTTACGGCAAGGTGACACTCAGAACGGGCACAGCGCTGCTCATGTCACCATTATTTATAAAACTCATGCACAAGGAATTCTGGGAAGGAGGATAATTAACCTAACGAGCACTGAAACTACGGCAGACTAAACTAATCGACACATCACTCAGCAGGCGAGAAATCAAGACCGCCTACCAACGAGCCAACCTTTCTCACTGCACCGAGATCCGCAGGCGATAAGAATTAATGTCAAACAACAAAAAAAATGAAGAGTAATTCGGTAAGCCAAGCTAACGCTGCATTAAGAGTTAAAGGCACTTTTCACAAGCAAAGGTCTGACGAGGACCGTTTAACAGCGGTCACTTGGATTAAAAATATTAAAAGTGTGAGGAAGCATCTACCTTGGGATCTTGGGACACTTTGTAAAATGTAAAAACCGGGGTAGGGCTGGGTCCCTGGTTAACGTGTTTATTAGAGGTGGATATTTCCACACAAATTCCATTCCCCATTCTCCATTCTCTCACCGCGTCTCACAAGGCTCAGTCTGCGGCCACGGCCCAGTGCACTGGGAAGTCACCTGACATCCTCCACTTTCACCCAATAACGGGCAGGGGAGGAAAACCCCGACACCATTAAATTGGACATCCTCAAAATGCTACACTGCTTTACTTGCATATCATTTTTTATTTATTTTTTTTCCCCACAACTGGCCGCATTCAATATATAAACTTTTAATAAGTTTGGAAATGGAAAAGAGCTGTTCCGGCAAACACCGGACGTCATGTGTCCAATTATCATCTGCTGCTAATACATGTGACACAGTAAAGACGCTTTGGGATGTCATGACAAGTGGATTGGACCTTGTTAAACTGTGGGTAATATCGGCAAGTAGGTCTAGGCATGACATCACCTGACACCACCTTCTCCCTCCCCACGATTTACATGCAACACAAACGATTTAGCTTCACTCCCCATTCCCCATACTACTAATGATGCATGCTCATTAAGAGCTGACAGATTAGCCAAGCCGGTACTCACTTCAACTCTGCAAACGGCAAACTGACAAGCAGCAAGAGACTTCAAAGCCCTCATGCAAATGAAGACGAGAGTCACATAAACGATTATCCCACTCGTTTGACATTTCTTTATAACAGTAGTGAGCCTGATGTGGGGATCCAGACTAATGCTTTTTCAATACATTTTTTTTTAAATGGCTGCTGCCTTAAGTAGTTAGACAGGTGTACCTGCACATGTGTGGGCAGCCATGTGGCCTTCCCTCCAGCACCAAGCTAAATGCCAAATCCTCAAATCAGACTGATCCGGTTCTGCAGCTCTGCATCAGCAGCAAGTCGGCAGAAGATGTGCAGGAGGAACGGGGCCAGAAACCCCGCCTCCCTCCTTTATCCCAGGATCTCCATTTCTCTAACTCAATCCAGATAAATGTACCATGCTAAAATTCCCCAGACGTTTACTGTAGTGATGTGACGCATTAGCTTTCACATGGTGACTGTCAGATCCCTGAAGACTTCTGTCCTGGTATCCCTCTATAGCAGTAATACTGCATTTATTTTTTTTCTGCCTGGCAGCATGATAACGTTCTCATCTGTGCTGACTTTGGCCAATGTCCACTAGGCTATCAAACGTGGCTGTTGGTATATAATGAGTAGTGAGCACACACACGCACCGTGTCCTCTGGTTCCTTTCCCTGAATTCATACTCCCACCTGAAGCATTTATTTTTAGACTCATCAGTGTTCCACTGAAAGAGGAACACACATACACCTACATGCAAATATGAACTCGTGCACACATACTAACGCACACACATACACAGAATCACACAGACGTAAACACTACACATTGGAGGTGACCAGCAGCATGTGTATCAAAGGGTGGCAAGAAACGTTCTAGCCAAAGTCCATGGAGGTGAGCGATATACCCCTGTCAGCAGGACTGGACGGGCCCCTGAGGGTCAGCACCAGGCCTCAAAACCGCTTTATACTTAACATTAGAAGCTCTGTCATTAAGCAATCACAGCTGTGACACAAAGCTCCATTACAGTGGTGACAGAGAGTGTCGTTACAGCTGTGACACAAAGCTCCATTACAGCGGTGACAGAGAGTGTCGTTACAGCTGTGACACAAAGCTCCACTACAGCTGTGACAGAGAGAATCGTTACAGCTGTGACACAAAGCTCCATTACAGTGGTGACAGAGAGTGTCGTTACAGCTGTGACACAAAGCTCCATTACAGTGGTGACAGAGAGTGTCGTTACAGCTGTGACACAAAGCTCCAATACAGTGGTGACACAGAGTGTCGTTACAGCTGTGACAGAGAGAATCGTTACAGCTGACACAAAGCTCCACTACAGCTGTGACAGAGTCGTTACAGCTGTGACACAAAGCTCCATTACAGCTGTGACACAAAGCTCCATTACAGCTGTGACACAGTGCGTTGTAACTGCTGTGACACAGAGAGTCGTTACAGCTGTGACACAAAGCTCCGTTACAGCTGTGACACAAAGCTCCATTACAGCTGTGACACAGAGTCGTTACAGCTGTGACACAAAGCTCCGTTACAGCTGTGACACAAAGCTCCGTTACAGCTGTGACACAAAGCTCCATTACAGCTGTGACACAGTGCGTTGTAACTGCTGTGACACAAAACACTGTAACAACCATGTAAATGCAGGTTGGCACCAAACTGACACAGTGCAACAGTCAGACAGGGATTCTGAGTTGTTTCCTGGGCGATAGCTTCCTAAACAGCTTCAATGGAGACGTAAAATGAAGAAGTATGACTGTAATTGCTGTGATTAAACTTCAGAGTACAAGCTTTGAAATATAAATTTCCCCACTTCTGGATGGAAATAAAACAGTTTTGCATCTCAGTGCTGCACCATTGTATTTTTGTCTCATTTGGTTTTTAATGGTATGTGATGTTTCTACATTTTTAAAGTCCACCATTGCACCTTTGGAAAGCCTCGTAATTTCAGAACAAAAATGTTTTTAGGCTTTGTTCTTCAAAGTGTGGGCTGAGTCATGGTTACTGAGATCACATCTGCCTAATAACCATTAGTATAAGTAAAATTTTTAAAGGTGACCGGGCCTTCGTGGCTACATCACAGTGTCGATTGTAAACCAGAAAACATAGCTTTTTGTCTCATTTAAAAGAACCTTAAACTTAGTTAATGTCGCATTAAGGATTAAAAGTACTTTTCACAGGTAAAGGTCAGATGAGGACCAATTAAGAATGGGGTGTAAGAAAGCATCTTTATAGAAATTTTGACAAAATCTATAAAACCCTTTCGACATGTTTAGGACTAGGTAACATGTTAAATAACGAATGAGCAGGGAGTTCTGGAATGAGCAGAAAGTTCTGGAATGAGCAGAAAGTTCTGGAATGAGCAGGACACTGGAAAAATAATGCTTACTGATATTGGTGAATATCCAGTTTCATGAAGCGCATCAAAAAATAAGTCATTAAGCTGGGCTCCCACAAGTTTACATTTCTTCTAAACAGACTTAGGACCATTTACATACTTCAGCTCCTGATTTTGTAAACCAGGACGGATGTGAACACACATTGGACTGAATAGGATTTAAAAAAATATATTAATTATCATTTATTTTTATGTTCAGGCACCAGAAGGTTAAAATGTAAAATAAAAGATTTAAACTTCAGCAAAAAGTAATTAGACGTAACATTTAAACGGCAATTTGCATAAGCCTTAAATGAGAATTTGAATTGCATCCAAATGCATATAAAAAGGGTGGGTCTAGAACTGGAGGCTGACAAGCACAAGGTTAGACTCACACTTTAAAAAGCATATGCTGTTTCAATACAGGCTACCAGGAATAAAGATCTCACATGTTGTTAGAACTGCTGGATAAAATGAACAATTTTGTGTATTGTATATAGGCTTGTTGAAAAAACCATGTTGAAACAAGCAGGAGTAATTTGTTTTTGTCAGAAGGGCTGATCATTATAGAGCTCCAGTGATAGGTTCATCAGAGAAAAGCACCATGGCTCTCTCTCTCACACACACACACACACACACACACACACACACACACACACACACACACCACTGGTCTCAGAACAGCTCTCCTGGATGCCCAACGTATCCTGTCCTTAGAATTGTGGAATTAGAACTGTGCTTAGAATTGTGGAATTAGAACTGTGCTTAGAATTGTATTTGCAGCATCTCTGCGAGAGAAGGGAAGCTCGATGACAGCACAGGACAAAACCCTCAGTGATAAAATTAAGGTAATGAGGGGGAAAAAAAGATTGACAACGCCAACATAAACAAAATATTACCTTGACAAAGGACCCTGCTGGGTTTCTTAATTTCAGTGGATAATTGGGTTACGTTACATGTCTTACTTCTCACTCCAAATTTACACCCCAAGCCAAACACCAATTTATTCTGCGTGTTGTTGGGATTGAATTAAAAAAAAAACAAAGCCTTAATTTGCCCAGGAACACCCACGTTGCTTCTGGATGAATACAAATGACCAGGAAAGGCTGTGCCTGGTTCAGCTGAAGGCCAGCTATGGTCAGGGCCCCCAGCAGGATCCACTCTGAAGCCTGGGATAGCAGCCACCAGTGCCACAAAACGTCGCCGCAACGTCACCTCAACGAATGAGAAGGTTGTGCACGCTTGTGTTTTCCATTCCTTGTGTTTATTTATAATATCAGAACATACAGTTCTTCGGTGAGTATTAAGGCAATGAATTTGCCTGGAAATATGGCTTCGGGTCGATCTATTTTCTAACACCCATTTATTTACAGCAGAGGTACATGTTTTCTGTCAGGTTTTAAACTCCTGTGCTTGGTTCAGCCCCCAGGCAGGTTCAGTGGCTGAGAAAACCGCCATTAAAGTAGCACCCCTCACCCTCACCTACACCCCCCCCCCCCACAACGCGCCTGCTACTCCCTCGACGTTAAATGGTGCGGTTACACCAGGAAATCACACACACTCAAGAATATTCCATTCTTTTTGGGCTGATGTGAAACGGCTGCCTCACGGCAACATGGCTACATTACACCTTGATTCGGTTTCCTCCTCTGGGGACAATCAGAATCTCTCTGTTATCCACCTCCAGAGCAAGGCCAACGTTCCCAGCGTTAACCCTCTCTGCTCTCCTCTCCAGCAAGACACTGCTCTGGCACAAGTTCTCTCCGAAAGCTGCAGAGACATTTCCTTGGGTAGTGGGCGTGTAGGGTTTAGGATAATGCTCCATAGTATCCTGCACACAGGGGGAAGACTGTTTAATGGCCTCTGTACGGAAAACCCACGGGAGGGTTCAGCAGTATTTCCGTCCAGGGCCAGCATGCTAATCGGGACCTTGGCTGGTGGTAAAGTGCAGAAAGCGTTATGTAAACATAGCCAGCACGTATCCCCAAAGATACAACCATAATGCCTGACTGTGCAAACGCTACACCGACCGCGCTGGTGGTAAACGACCGACCAGACGGCACACGGCCATGCAGGCGGTACAAAGCTGACCGGACGACGCACCACCGCGCTGGTGGTACATGACCGCGCAGGTTGTACACGACCGCATGAAAAGAACCAACAAGGAGTTTGGCCGCTCTGTGGATTTCACTAGGAAGGAGGGCTGGCCGGTGAAGATTAAAACCTAACTGGAGGCAGGCTCCTTGGATTGGCCTATCAGCATCGGTATTTTACTTTTACATCCACTCACACTACCGTTTGCTGAGGGAGATTTCACTAGAACTGGACCACAATACTGATCCTGCAAAGAGTGTCATTCAGAGTGGTTAGATGTTGAAATAACCGGCCTTTGTGCTCCGTTTCGCAGAGAACAAGGTGGAACAGGTTTAACCAAAAATAACTGAATGCATGAGCTGAGATTTGTTAAAACTCGCATTTTACATACAGAGGATTTTGCCCTGTCTCAGGCATTAGGGGAATCACCAAAGAAAATAGAGCAGACAGGCTTTGATTACAGATCGGAATATATATATATATATTTTTTTATTTTTTTACTTGAGTTACGTGCAGTTTCTGAAGAGCAATTTGTTTGTTTACTGTGAACTACTGTACCAAAGAAAATACAGAATGGCTTTTTAAAGTTGGATATCAATATTTATTTCTTGAATTGTATGCACTTTTAATGTTTTAAGTTATCAAACGATTTTCTATAAATACACTGTCATACTTTATCTACTGTCTACTGTTGTACTTTAAGTCTCTTTCCTTTGATGTCACAGCAAACATACAAATCAGTGCAAGCTCAACTCCCAAAATATTTTCTTTCGCTTGATGCTGCAGTAAACTTTTGGTGCGACCATATCATGTTCTGGGAAAATGCTTGTCTGGAACCCTGTAACCAGAGGAATCATAACCAGAAAAAACTGAGTGGGTGTTGAGTCTCATGTCCCCTGTCCCGACCTCTGTCCTCTCTCCTCTGACATCCTCCCATCACTACCAGAACATTTCAGTGACTGGTCACTGTCTGTATCTTTCGTCCATTTTTGAACCCTAGTATCGGCGCCTCTCTCACATCATGGAGTATAGACCCAGACAGGCCTAGCTGTAGCATGGTTGTGTTGGTGGAGTTGTTTTCTGAAAGGCTAGGCTGTGTAGCTCCTCTCAGTAAGTGACTCCATGTGTCCAGGGAGCCCAGCAAGAGCAAAGTTCAGACGGGCTCACAGCGGAAGTTTTACAGGAGAGATAAATGGCTGCAATTTTTAAAACAACCTCTGATCACAGAAGAGTCGAGCCTTTGCCCTTTGGCCTCACATTTCTTCTCCGGGACATAAAGGACTTTGTGTAACTACCGGACTCATGCAGAGGCCACCACTTTAGGTGGAGCAACAACACAGAAAACCCCAAAAGCAACAAAGCAAAGCGAAAGACTGGGCAAATAAACATCAGAACAGACAGCTGGAGGAATCTGACTGAGCAGACATCTAGGCAGATAGAGCCACATCTGGCTCATGTTGAAATGTCCTAGAGTGGACAGGAGTGTGGTTTGAAGATGCCAGTTGCGTGAGATTCCACCTACTTAGCGTTTCTTCTGGACACAGAGCGGCCAACGGAGAAACAGGGTACTTTAATATTGTCAGTCTAACGCAAGCCCTTTTTAACAAAGGTGTATTTGAAGAACCAAAACTCATTAAAACATGGGCTTTGTTCTTCGACAGGAAAGATAGCTCTGTAGTGCTCAGAATAGAGGATCTTATTTGTCAGTGCAATTTCCTCTGTGCCATTTTCTTTTCAGGAGTGCAGTTTAACAGCTGACATGAAAAACAAAGGGCTGAGTCACACACAGTAACAATGGGTAACATCACACAGTAATAAAACTCAAAGCACAAAACCCACACTTAGATTTCACTGCCAATATATTAAATTAATTTACACTATTAATACTTAGCCTATAGGATTATTTAGTTGCTCAACAGACACAATTACCCAAAGCGACTTACACACATTCAGACACAGACAGAAACACACACAGATAAACAGACACACATTCAGACACAGACAGAAACACACACAGATAAACAGACACACATTCAGACACAGACAGAAACACACACAGA
>JAOVYW010003415.1:0-14085 GCA_025775045.1 Hiodon tergisus | reverse complement strand
ACGTATGGGTGAACTGTTGTCTTTAATGACCAAATCTGAAGATTGCAAAACGGGTTTGGTTTGATCCCGCTTTTATTTAATCCGGTGACGCCATTGATGGTATTGATTTGGTCCTGCCCGAGACTACATCTGTATACAGTTTAACTAGTTTATATTGTTTTTTTTCATAGCTTGCAGCGGAAAAGTGAATATCATATTTTCATGCATTATATGATTTTCCACCAAAAAAAACATTATATAAATATATATTTTATATATAAACCACACCAATGACTTACCAATGACTTGCAAGGTGAATGGATTGCTCGTTAAGTCAGTGGTGTCAGATCTTGCTTTGCACCAGTACTGTGCACTGTCAGCCCCTACTGTATTTCTCAGTACATACTTAGATACCCTTTCTCCAGTGTAACTGAATAGTGAATCTTGCTTTCCATCTTTCAGTTTAAACCAGGAATATCCCCAATCAATGAATGAGTCAGATCCCTTAACCTGACAGATTAAGGTGACAGTCTCTCCTAAGTATATATCTGACCTCGAAGGTTCAACAGTCAGCTCAATCAGAGCTGTAGACTCTGAGAAAGAAAAGTTTATTAATGTATTTAACATTTTTAAAAGATCGTAGTTTTTTGTCTGATTTAAAAGCCCAAGACACGAGTTTTGGTGCAGAAATAGTGTACTTTATATATTTGTTTACTTTTTAGTTTAGTTAGTTTAGTTTTTTTTTTGTTAGATTTACAGTAAGCTGTGCCCTCTCTGGAAATATCTGCACACTTGAGAGGTATTGATTGAAAATAAGGAATAGAGTTAAATGCATTGAAGATTAACAACAATAAAGTTTAAAAGATGATCTACAAACATCGTAGGTTTAAGGAACGATGGGGAATGAAACTCGTAGGTTATAAGCAGATCATTGACAAAGGTTTTCCAGATGCTTGAATGAAAAAAAAAATTTCGAAACAGTATAACGGTGTCAAGTAAATGACAAAAATGGTATGAACTTGACTGCTGCTTACCTGAATGCTGAACAATGTAAACTAATGCAATGAGGACTATAAAGAAGACAGAAAAGTGTAAATATTCAATGCATTACATACATTTACACATACTTCTAAACATACCACCTTAGTCACATCATAAACATATCAACATTTTCTTTTTAGGAAAATGTCTATTTACTCACATATTCCTTTGTATAAATTCTGCATCTTCATTATTTTGCAAACTCTTTCCTTCACATGCAGACCACACCGACCTCTGTTTTTTTAGGTGAACTATTTATAGCAGATGGACTTTTTTTCTTCTTCTCTGACGATTACAATTCACGCTGACAGGTTTACAGGGTTAGAATAACTCACCAATAGGTTGCTTTTAGAAATTCCTCCACTATATTTAATCAAAATTAATAAAATGAAAAGGCTTTTCAAATAAAATGCAATGTCTATCTTTTTTCCCCATTAAAAATAAGCTCTACCTTCAAAGCTTTAATAAATTCTGTTTTCAACTGGAAGCAGACACCTAAATAGAGGTTAGCTAGAACAAATACAGCTCATAAACAAATACATTGCAGATACATACTCAAACAGATCCATAAAAAGAGTAGTCTGGAGGTCTTGTTCTACAATTCAAAGTTAGAGCGATTTTTAAACTTTTTTTTAAAAGGCAAGTTTTTATTTTTATTTTTTATTATATAGTATTGTCATGTTTATAAGGCAGTCATTTAACGTTGAATGTACTTCTGCCAAAACAGGAGGGAAAAATTGGGAGATGCGTTGTCCCTAGTAATTACCGTATTTCCCCGTGTATAAGACGCACACTTTTTCGAAAAATTTGGGGTCTAAAAACTTGGTGCGTCTTATACAGTAGTTGTAGATTTCCCGCTTTTTCGCTCTTGTTTTTGCGCTCATTGTTGTAGATTTTTTTACTTGCATTTCCCGCTTTTTCGCGCTTGTTGTCTTTGCGCTCATTGTTTCTCATTTGTTACCGGTATATTAGGTTACGTCTTGCCACGTTCTACCCAGAAATGGCTCAGAAAAGATTTTCGTACAGTGCTGAATCCATTGACAGTGATGAGGAGTTGATGAATTTTATGATGAATAAAATCATAAAATATGTCGGGCGCTCTCTATCTATGCAGTTATTCTTCTGACTCTCCCAATATCACCAATCTCACCTGCCTTCAAAAAGTCATTGTATCTTTATTTTTCTTTTACAAAAAATCTAAAACAATCATTAGCATTTGGCGATTGCACAATTTCAGATATAATCATGAAACATAAATATTCCCTAAAATTCCCTTTAATCTGGATAAAATTCAATAAAAAATAAAGGCATTTAGCCCTATTTACAAATACTATTAATCATCTTTACCAGACATTTAACAATATTAACAAACAGTGAAGATGGAATGTTTGTGTGAACTGTATTTATAAATGTCAGTTGCTGCCCACGTTACAATTACAAGGACAACCGTAACTAGCACAAGCGGAAGACAAGGTAAGCTTTCTTGTAAATAGTTCTTTATTTAGAACCAAACTGGCTTTTGAAAGCCAGTCCATGAGCATAAAGTTTTGTCTACAAAGTAGGTACAACAAAAAAAATCTCTGTTATGTTCCTTCCCTTCAGCAATCCACATGGTCTCGTCCATAGAATGGGCCGGATTCTAACAAAAAGTTGTATAATTGAACGGCATCACACTTACACTCTCAAGGACACGACCGTGCATCACAGTGTCCACAAACAAGTGCACTGTTTTTATTACAGCGACAGTGTAGCAAATTTTTATACTCTATATTTGCCTATCGTGATGCCATGTTTCAGAAGTTATCACAACTCCCTCTGTGGTCAGGAAATAATTAGTTTTTCTCAACGTAGTCTCCGTTTTCAGGGAATTAGATTCCCTCTGAAAATGCAATCTGATCAGTGCTCTGTGAGTGCAAAATAGTTTTACAACGTGTAGATTTGTAAAGATTTGCGTCATATCCCCTATTTCTATTTATCAACCTGCTAGTGGATCCAGCCAGGCTACTGCAAGGGGAGGTACTGGATGATAGACATCCGTCCGTTTCTGTCAGCCGGGGAGATATGGGAAAATGAGAAAACAAAAGGGCACAAAAGGAAACGCTGCAGAGGTTGCTCTGCTGCCAGTTCCCCCGTGCCGACCCACACCGGCGTGACCCTCCTCACCCTCGCCTGTGAGGCGGCCCGAGCGGTACCGGTTCAACACAGAGTGCCCAGTCACTTGACTGGGTAGGTCACGGCGATAGGCCAACAACCATGAGAGACTGCTTAGTAGCTGGATCGGGGAGGCAAACCATAATCTCCTAGGCCAATGTGGAGCCACAAGAGGACTCTTGTCTGATCTTATCTAGACAGAGTGGAGCAGGACCATCAGTAGGAACACACAGAGAAGTCACAAGGGCAACGGCTGAACCATTGTGTCCACTCTCATGCACCCCGAGTTAGCTAGTAATACTAATTTAAGGGACTGACAAACACTAATGTGAAACCTAATGTTAATGTGAGTCAAATGTAAGCCACAAATGTAAGCCATTCTGCAAAAATATTGTCCTTGTTTTGTGTTCCACAATGTTCCGCTCAGAGGCATTCAAACATGGTTTTATTTAGAGTTTTTTGTATGTCTGTGTGTGTGGTCTTCTCAGTAAGTCCTTGTTTTGTGTTATTGTTCTGCAATGTTCCACTCTGAGGCATTCATTTCGAGTCTTTTAAGATGTCTGGTTTTTGGTCTTCTCAGTAAGTTAGACGCTCACTGTTGATGGTTATTTTGAGAATATACAGCTGACCTCTTACTTACTGAGCAGTCTCTTCATCCTGTTCGACACAGCGGTACTCATATATGCAAGCTTTAAATAGAGCAGAGCAATGTACACTCGCAAAAGATTCAAATGAACAAAGACTGAGCAAATGTAGAGAAAGAAACACAATCAAATGGTCACAAATATCTAATGTTCGCAAATGCATGTCATGGGCATCAACACAGGGGCACCCAAAAGTGACTATTCGAAGCGAACAATGATTGACATCACTAAAAGCCAATGCAAATGGGCCCTGCTTCAACAATGAACTGAAAGCTTCAACTACAATTTTAATAATTTAATTAAAAAAAATAACTCAGTACAGCTTTGATTGGATACTCCCTCCCAACCAATTATGCTTAAATTCAGATTCGGTTCTACTTAATTATATCACTCTTGAAAGATAGACATGGTGTTCTCATTTTCTTTTCAGTAAATGCTTCTTCAAACTGTAGAACAAAGTCAAGATATGCAGCAGGTAACACAAATTTGCCCAGAGACACACACAACATGGCTATTTTTAAGTTCAAACCAACATCCACATCAGATACAAACGCAGCCTTCTAGAGAGCACCCCCTAGTTGACAAGACCAACCTTACACTTAAAAACCTTACAGCCTTCACTTTCTCTTTTTTTTTCCTCTTCTTGTGTCCGAGGACATCCCTGGCCGACCTAACCCTCCCTCCCCCAGGCGGCGCTCAGCCAATTGAGCGCTCCCCCTGGGAGCTCCCGTCTACGGTCGCCCGTGGAACAGCCTGTAGTCGATCTCGCGACGTGCAGTCTATAGCGCACATTTCTAGCGACTGCCTTTACTGGATACGCCACTCCGGAGCCCTTTACACCTTGTCTTAATAGAAAAAAGAGTAACAATTATACATTTTCACTTCATGGTAAAGTCAACTCAATGCTCATATGGAGATGCAAAGGCTCATTTGGAGATAAATAACAGTATTAAAGACAGTATTTTTTTTTTCCTCAAATGAAAAATGTATTTGTTACATATATATTCATTTACACACATATCCCCCTGTGTAAATTCCACATCTTTTATTGAATTTCAGAGACAGCCCATTGCATGCGAATTTCACAGACTTCCGAGGGCTTCTGTGGTTTGCCTTACTGAGTTCCCTTTGAGCTCCTCGTCTCTGAAAGCAGTTCCTGATTCTCGGGGTCAGAACCAACAGGTAATAGTAATAACTAAATTACTATATTTCATATTTACTGACACAATGCAATCAAAACTAAAAGATTTGTATTTTTTCTGAGCTTGTCTTCAATATAAAGTTTCATCTTCGTAGCCCTACAAACGGTTATTAAAAATTCAACAGGAATTTAAAAAAAGTTATTTTTTGTGATTAACGTAACAAACATATACACGTCGTGCTGTGTATAGAGAATATATTTATTTTGACAGCATCAATGGGTAAATCTACATAGTAAAGAGTGGGTAACTGCTCCTGTCTGGACATAAAATCACAAAGCTTCTTCAGGATAAAAAATGTATGGTAATTTTAAAAAGTTCAGATAGGGACTTCTGCTCACAATGTTTAATGTCCTGTCAACATACTATCGCTTGGTCACTATACTATGGAGATATCTAAGTAGCACTATGAAAAGGTCAGCTCTTTTTGTGGGTTGTAATAGTATACTATAATAGTATCGTAGGACGACCTGGAGGAAAACACATCCACACAGGGAATCGCTATCCCGCGGACAGGAGCCGTGGAGCCAAATCCCGGTGTTGGAACAGGATGTGAGAGACATCCCTTCCACTATCAGGTTTTGAGACTTCCCGTAGAAACAGTCCTGGAACGAATCCTAAGATGAAGCGTGAGACCGTCCCGCCAGGGCGGACAGGAAAAGTTCTACAGTGATTTTGTTGTCCTTGTCTGGCAGCTAGCCAAAACATAACCCTGTGAGCTTGAGGCGTTGTGCTTTTTGTTGCAAAGTGTTAGATTAAAAATCGATTTTTTTGTTATCTCCCTTATCCTTTTTTTCCCCCTGAATTTTCAATGTCTGAAAATACCATCAGCTGTCTTTAGCATGAGCATGCTAAGAAGGATTTAGCATATATGCCAAAGGAGGGCGCTGGTTGTAGAGGTTTGAAGATTAAAGAATGCTGCAATTCAAATTGGAGATCTGGGTCAATCATAACCCCTAGTAAATTCCATATTCCTAATATTTAATGATAGGCAATGGAATGTCATGTGATATGCATGCAGAAGTATTTAGAAGATCAATTGTCAGTTTTTCAGTTATGGCAAATTAAATGGCAATGACCTTTCCATTGAGTAGCACTTGGTATTAGTTGTCTGACTAATCTGACAAATGGTTACTCACGCCTTATTTTATTCTCTCAACATTTGATCCAGCCAGTGTCATCAGAGTACAGGGACGTTTGAGTCTTCCTGCAACCCCAGTGAATGTCAAAAACTGCAGGCAATAAACGGTAAACAGAGAGTGTAGAACGTGCAGTTTGTTTTGACTCCTAACCCATCTGAAACTTAGACATGCTCATTATATGGGTAGATTTTAAAATGAAATGTTCAAATTAAGTAAAAAAAAAAAAAAAAAGAAGAAGTATAAATGTATTTTCATGGTAATCTGGGAAAGGTATTAATACTTAATAGCTGAAGAATTAAAATAAAATAAAAAGCCATGGCCAAATCAGCATCTGGGAAGACTAGCAGGTAATGGGATATAATATATAGAGCAAAATGTACGCCTGGCTTAGTATCAGATTTATTTTTAAACATTTATATAGTCAATGCAGTAGAGTCTCCTGCTGATTCACTTATTTATTGGATCTTAACATGTTGAGATTTACAACACAGGACACAGAGAGGACAGATATAGGCAGATAAATATATGAATGGATAAATACACTCCTTTTTACAAAGAGAGTTTGACAGTTTTATATGTATCGTATATGTCCATTGTGAATGTCAAATGTGATCTACGGGAAATAAAAAAAAGGGTGAAATTACAAAGGTTTTATTTTTATTTTTGAAAATTGTTGCAGTGAAACTGGATCACCACCAAAAGGTGACTTCCTGAGTTTCCCCTTCAGATTTCAACCACCTTCACAAGTTTCCTAGGGTACAAACAGAAAAGATCAAATGAGTGCGTACAAAAGAAGCACTTCTTCATCTTCAACAAATACAAGACACACTAGCCCACCAAGTGTATACAATATAGCAACACAGACAGCTTTTCAGATACATTTTCTATGTATACATTTAAAAAATTGTGACTATCATTTTTATACAACGATGGCACCAAAACTCTAATTTCAGACAGAACAGCAATAAAACACATTCAGGAAATGCCAAAAGTCAGCTTTGTTTAGATCATCGGCTCAAACTTTTTTTTTTCTTCCTCTGTTTTTGTAGCTGGACTACTTCTAACCCTAATTTGGGAGCTGTCGAGGAGTGAATTATAAGGAACAGGTGTCAGCTGTCCTACACAATGTAAAGGAATGCGGCTGTTTGACTTCACCGAGGTGTAAATGTCCAACAGCAGGTAAAGCATGCTCAACAGTGCTAAACAAATGGAGTTTTTATAATGCCCTTAATAGTCCAAACAGGTGTGGAAAGGTTTTTGTTAATAAGGACCCTGGAAATAAACCACCACGCCTCCCGCACGACTGATGGGGGCGACTGTTGCAGAGTCAGGGAAATGTGAGGATGCCACCAGGTGGACTGCATGGGGCTGTAACTAATTTAATTTATGGGCCAGTGCAATTCAGACCCTGCCCATGGGAGGGGCCACGTTTCCCCTGATTTACTGCCCCACCATGTGAGGCGAGCTACAAAGGGATACCAGATGGGCTGTCATCCCAGTACACAAATAGACCCAAATAAATAAGGGCCACATTTTTGTTTGCAGATGCACACCTTCGGCCCCTTATCCTCTTCCCAAAAAGGACAGAGAGAAATATGTACACTTGTGACTCCAGCAAGGTTTTGAGTCACTTCTGTGTGATCTGTGACTGCTGATGCATCTATTGAATTAATCCAAAGGGTTTGCATTTGTTTGTTTGTGTGTGTGTGTGTGTGAGTTATTGTTTAAACAAACTTTAGTTTTTCACTAACCTGTGCATATGTGGATCAGGCTTCATTTTCCCGGCACTATAACCTCTGTTTAAGGGATAAAACATTATTATTTTTTTTTTTATGGTTTAATGGAAGACATTTACCAAAACATGAGAAATGAGAGCAACACCCAGGAAACCAGCAACTACGTAATAATTCTAAAAATATAATGGACAAATTATCTCACTGTTTGCCATTTAAATCGATGGATCTGTTGTGTTCTGCTTCTCTAAAACACGTCTCTACACGTGTTGCTTAATTTAGTAAAACAGTCCATAAACTGAGCTCTGTATCACATACACTGAATATCCACATGAACTATTTTGTAGGTTCTAGTTCCGGTTGATATTTAAAAAAAAATTGCGGGACGTTGTTTGACTTTGTTACGTGCATTCACACCACCCAGGGTTGTGTAACCCAACACTGAAGATAAGCATACTGAAAATACACGAGTCACAGGCCAGCCATACTTACGTTTGACCTCCAGCTTGCAGGCCACGGTAGCCTCCCCCAGAGCATTTTTGGCCCTGCAGGTGTAGACACCGCCATCAAAGTTCCCCGGCTTGCGGATCTCCAGGGAGCAGACACCCTGGTGGTTGATCTGCCTGAACTTTGGATCGTCTCCAATAATCATCTGGTTCTTCATCCACTCAATCTTGGGCTGAAGATGGGAAAGGACAGGAATGAACTGGCAGAAATCTGATGTAACAGTCAATCACCTGGCTGAAATACACCTCAGGACCTGTTATTCTTACAGATTCACAGATCTGCATGTTTTTACTGAGCAAACAGCAAATTATGTTTGAAAACTGCTGAAAAACTTAACTTAAGGTTTCCTCAAAAAAAAACACATTGTGCTTGTTGAGACACCATAACAACAACGGTAAAACCCTGCCTGCCAAGAGCATTCCGTGCATTTAGGAAAACTGGAGAAAAAAAGGAAAAGAAAAAAAAACTGTATGACATCATAGTCATAACTCTGATTATTCACTTGGCTATTGCAGGCTATAAATCAAACACTTCCATCAATAAATCAATAAATCAGTAATGACTAATCATGGGTGGAATTCTTTAAATCAGTCATTTTGATTCCAGAGATCTAAAACACAATTATTGAGATCTATAACACTATTTAATCTAGTGAAACCTTAATAGTTGGTATTAAGTGCTAAAATTATCAATTGTCATAATTGTTGAAATTGGAATTACAACTCGACAAAATTGCATTACTGTTAGAAACATAATGAAATTGCCAGAATTATTAAATTGAAATATTAAACTGATAAACCAGTTAACTAAATAAAACCGGATAACTAAATTATTGATAACAATAGTTTGACTGCTAATGTCTAAATTAAATTATTGCTGTTATGAAATAACTGAACAAGTTTGAAATCAATTTAAGATAACAAAAATCTACATATGACTGGCTGTAACCTAATTGTTACGGTGAAACAGAATAATTCTCTCCAAAAGATATCCCCTCTCGTGAAAGCTATGCTTCCTTTCGGGTGTCAAAGGTTCAATTGACAGAAATGGATGTCCTGTCAGAGACTGCTGTGCCGGTATTTCACACATTTTATCCCCCTCCCTCCTCCTCGGACCCCACTTCAATTTATCGTCAACTGAGAAGTACCCCTCTTCACAGGAAAGGGTCTGGCATGAATCCCAGCTTCCAAAGTGGAATTCCAATCCTTAAACCCCAAACCTCAGTGGTCCCCATGCGATAGGCTAACGAGGGCACCCGAGACCCCTTCAGTTCCTCAGTAAACACCGTGACAGTGATTGATGGGCTGCAATGAGAGGTGGGGGTGGGGGCAATGGGGCACTTAGACAGACACATGTTTCCTTATAAATATGAATTGTGTATATTTGCCAAATACACTTCGGTAAAATTAAATTTTTTGCACTCATGTAACAGTATTCAATAGTCACAGTGTGGACAAGTCAGTAATGAGCAACTTAACGCATACAAAAAGCAACATGCATGAACATCTAAAAATAAATATATACAGTGTGTGTACACATAAACAACTGGCCTTCGGATACACTCTGCTCCATGCTTTCAAGGGCAGGCGCAGGCTTGTACTCAGCCACTGCAGTGAGTCAGTGAGACATCCTACTGTGCTTATGTCACCGCTAAAGCCAAGCATAATGGCGCACTGCTCATGCTTTGCAGGAACCTGAGTCTCTGCCTGAGGGACAAGCATCCAGGTTGAATCATTTCCATTTGACCCCAAACAGAATGTTTTCTTACTCATAGCCTTTATTCCAACCCGTGTGGATTAAAAATGGTCAATCAGGTCGATCAGTTCCCAGGACAGTAATTATAACAACCTCATCATACATTGTAGAAGCATGTCTCACTGTTTAATCGCATTAGTGACCTTAAGCAACTATGAATATCCCTGCCTATTATCATTGATTCATACAATTTTCAGTTATTTGACCTGTAGACAGTTAAGATTTCCTGAACTGCACCTACCATGCCTGTAGGTGACAGAGGCCGGGAGAAAAGTCACATCCGTTCAGCCTGCCACGGACGGTGACATGCATTGACTTATCATGTGACCGCCTCTAAGCCGAACCTCAGAGTGTAGCCAAGCTTAGCTGTCCGGAAACCTGAAGCCCACCTTTTTGCCTAGCGATGTCGAAAGATTTCTTTGGAAGGCTTACATCGATGGAAGTTTGTCTAGCTAATAGAAGCTAATCAATGAGCTAATGCTATATTACAGTATTTAGAGTGGACCTAAGGACTGAACAACCCTGCAGTTTACTTTAGGGTCTCACATTTCTTTCTTTTTTAGGAACCTGAATGCACTAACTTCCAGAAACATCTCTCAGACGTGATTTACCTTTGGACAGCCCCGGACGGCACACAGCAGTTTGGTGGTATAACCCACGGTGGCAGCTCTGTCACTCAGCGGAGTGGTGAACTTGGGAGGCTCACCGAAGTCATGTTCCTTGAACTCTGGAGGTTTGTAGTCAATGCCTGGGAAAATGCAATGGTCAAAGCAGGGTCAGCCGAAGAGCAAAAAGTCATCCCCGCAATCTGAAAGTTATTAATAATAAATAATAAATAAATAAATAATAAGTAATTAATTTCCCAAATAGAAAACAATATATATATATATTTTTTTTTTATTCCCTTAGCTGGGGATTAATGCACACCGGCATAGTTAATTTATATAAACTGGAGTAATAAAATCTGTGTTTTTAATTATCAGGTTTTACATTTGGATCATTCGACCTTCCAGGAAAACTTTTGAGCCTTTGGGTTCATGGAACACATTTTCAGTTTATTCACACTGATCGGGTCAGTTGGTTTTCTGTTTTATTTTATTTTATTATTCCCGATGCAAAACGCAATACGTTTGTTGCTTTGTGACTATTCGACTGTAAAAATACACTATACGTTAATTGATTGGTAGGTATTAAACGGGCTACGTCGCCTTTAGTTAAGAGGCGTTCATGCATGTATTCCTTCAGTAGGTATATTACAAGCACAGTGTTATCCTTTGTTATAACTTAGAGCGCAACACTTCCGTTATGCCCCATTGTTTTTGTTCTTTTTCAAAAGCTCTAATGGCGTTACCCAAGACACGTTCAAGACAGCAAGACAGGCAGGAGAGCAGGTGTGTCAGACAGCTGAAGCCATGACGACTGGGGGCGGGATGAAGGCTAACCCCACCCACCGGTTTTCTGAATGTGGGCCAGCGTCTTTGTCATGGCAGCCTCTTCGCTCTTGCCGCACTTGTTCTCCGAGAATACTCTGAAGGAGTAAGAGTTGCCCATGATGAGGTCAGAGATGGTTGCGTTCAGCCTGTGGTAGTGCTCCAGGACTGTAAACCACTCCTACAGAGGGAACACAACATGAACATAACATGCTGCTGCGTATAAACACCAAATAATAAAAATGTATGAAAATATATATAATAATATAATATAATTAAAATTAAAATAAAAAAAGGTGCAAGATGTACAGATAATACTGTTTAGAGTGACGCAGTTTAACTTTGCTAGACAGCATGTGAATGCCTGGGATTTATGAATTTGACAGAGAAGGTTTAACGGGTTCTCACATCACCCTGTGATAACATTTCCCCTCCCTAAAAAAATAGTCCTCCACTACTGCCATGTCAACTGCTCCAGTCATTTGATCATGCCAAGTGAAGCATTCACAGAATGCCATACCGGAAGCCATCTTCCGGATGATAGGGGTCTGATTTGTCTATGGAATGTTTATGGAAGAAAATTACAAAAGGACACAAAGGATTCCTGACCTGATCCTAAATAGACCTTACTCACCCCAGTCTTTTTGTCAGCTTTCTGGATCGTATAGCCAGTGATTTCTGTATTGCCTTTGTCCTTGGGTGGGGTCCATTCCAGGGCAACATTGAAACCCCAGGTGTCCACCAACTTGACGCTTGCCGGTGGACCTGGCAGCTCTGTGGGACACCAGTCAGAGACGGTCACTGCTCGGTAGTACACATGGGCGCCAGCTAATTATATCAAAGACGAAGAAGTGCGTCTATCTCCACGGGCAGGAGCAACAACTACAGCTCGTAAACCAGTTAATGATGAATTCCACAGTTTTTCACAACAACAAATTGGATGAAAAGTATTATAAGGCCTTGCATTTGATCATACCTCCACAATATTATTATCATTCCATCGTTTATCTGATGCCCTTATCCAGATTGATTTACTGCCCAGTTGGATATTACTATTAAGCAATGCAGGTTAAACATTTGTCAGGAATGCAACATCAGAAGCTCACCTGGGACCTTTTGGTATCAAGCCTGTCCTCTAAACCACTACCCTACACAATGCACAAACTGAAATCAGCACACAGAAGAAACAAAAAAAAGAGAGAGAGAGCTCATTAATTTTCACTCACCGACAATCTGAAGAATGATGGTTGCCTTATCGTCAAAGCTATCCACCTTGACACACATCTCGTATTTGCCGGAGTCATCTCGCTCAGCCTTGCGGATGAACAGGATGCTATCTCTCTCAGTGCTGCGCACGTTAGCCTTCTTCGGATCCAGGGGATTTCCGTCCTTGGTCCAAGTCACCTCAGGTTTGGGTTTGCCCTCCAGACAGAAAGGAAGTACTTACTACAAAATCATTATATTTAGACGCATTGCATTTTTTACATACTCAGCTCCAGTTCTGTTCTAGTGGTATTGGTGTCAGTACCTTTATTTTTCATTAAATTAGCACACACTATCTTCAAGAGAATTAAAACAATACCAAAGTATGACAGTGTGTAATACAGAAATATTAAAGCAATCAACTTAGTGTCTACAGTTGAAAATAATAAACAAAAGGATACACAAAATAGTTTTTAAGTAACGCACTATTGTTCTTCATCTGGAAGCTTAAAAAGTGGGTTTTTATTTGTGGGCACCAAAGATTTTGGTTGCCGAAAGAAGAAAGAAATTTTAATTAGTGGTTCTAACCAATTCCGGAAGGAGGCTTAATCAAAAGTTTAAGTGGTTTAAGTTGCTTTGCATAAGAGCTGTTAGATGGGGCAAACTGACCACTGACCACTTTCCCTATAACACACTTACTTGGAAAGGGATGACAAGGTTGACCTGTTCACCGACTTGTCTGACAAATCTCGTCCTCAGGAAACGAGGCAGGCGGATTTTGGGGCGATCTGCATGGAAATTACAGAACTGGAAATGCTTATATGTTCACAAAAGTGGAGAGTAACATGAACGTGTGTCCCTTCAGCTGTTAATGAAAAGCAATGACCTGATCCATTAGGACTTTTAGGGATTAAAATAACAGTTTTTAAAGATGGACCAGTTTTTAATCTCTCAGTCACCTAGTGAATGTTTTTTTGTTCTCAAACCTGGCTCTTAATGAATTAGTTTCTAATATAATTTGGACTCATTGGTCTCAGAGAGATAATGTCTACTATATGTGACTAAAAGGTATCAAAAACCTTTTTTTTCTTTCTTTTTTTTAAGCACTTCTCATTAGGTCTTAAAATAGTTTGAGATATAATTGCCAAAACCAAATAACTGAAATGCATCGATGGCATCGCCAAATTTAAACAAAAGACACGTCCATTGTGATGGACTAAACCTAACCCAATAGGTGAACGTGTTTACTTATTTACTGGACTTAATACACCCCATTGATTTCAGCATTGAAAGTGAATCTA
>JAOVYW010003413.1:0-14087 GCA_025775045.1 Hiodon tergisus | reverse complement strand
GGCATGTACAGGAAACTTATAGTCCATTACCCGTCATAAAATTCTCCTTAATTTATTTGTGGTGTTTTATAGTGGAGACTGCAGAGTTTTTATGCCAAGTAATCCATGTGTACATACCATTAGGGTTGCCACGATATACGTTTTTGATTACTGAATAATGGTACATAAATATTCTGTTGGGATTTTAAAGATTATTTTGGTACAAATGGTAGTGCTTAGAACAGAACCATTCAACATTCACCAACCACTACGGGTTTATAATTATTTTTTTTAATTTAAAGGAGACAAATTTGGATGGTTGAAAATGGCTGAGTAATTACTACACTACTGCTATACACCGGTTCTAATTGTGATTTAATATACAAATTTGTACAAAATTATCATAAGATTGTGGCAAGTAGCTCTGAGGACATGCCCACAGGATGCACCAGGTTAATTTCTGTCAATATCAAGACATGAAATTTTTTTTCTGCTAACAATAATGTCAGTTACTATTTTTATACAATAAGGATTTACCTTTTTTAATTTATTTAAATGCACAATTTACGTATGAATGTGAACCTGCACTCCAATTCCTTGCATCACCTTCCTTTTCCTTGCAATTCCTTGCGACCAGGCATATAAATTATCATATCTTTTCAAATAAATGTCACATTAATATATTGTAAGAATTTGTAATCGTGGCAACCCTACATAACAAAGTATTGATTGGTTTCTGTGCACTGGTGTGTTCCGTAGTGACTGACAATCCGGTATTTTCTTACCCCTCAGAGATATTTACATGGAATATTGGCAAGGTAGAATTTCTGCATTTCTTAGAAATCGGTCGAAGTTCGTACAGTATTCAGCTGTTCATTACATTCTTGCTGATAATTAGTCAAAGAAAATTTGTACATATTTGTTGTAGTGTGGACGAGTCCATCTCTTCACCTCTTATTAAACTTGATCTCATTTGATTTCATACAGTGTTGGTAAGGTGAAGCAGTGTGCAGTTTACAGCAGATGTACAGTAATCACGTGCTGTCACTCTTTGTGTCGTGTTGTTCACATTATCCTGCATGCACATCTTTAATACTGATGACCATTTCCTCCTCTCTCTGGTTACAGCTCAATGGTATGACCCTTTCGATGTGTCTGTATAGATGGATCAACTTGGAGTACCACTGGCTCAGTCCCTACTCATAGATGTGGAAGACCTCACATTATTGAACATGTTTGCCTCAAAAACAAAAATGGGAAAGATGTTTCCCATTACGAAATGGGAAACTTGTTCATAAATGATACAAATGTATTTCACGTAATGTGTTTTGTGTAGCAAGCATTTTATTTGCATTTTAAGCTGCATATATGATCTACGCTCTTATACCTGTAATGAATCGATTTCCAATTTGGTTACATTTTCCTTTATACTCATGTTTTATACTTTGTTTGGCTATATAAGGGTATATGGGTATAAAGAAAAATATTATATGGATTTGATAGCATACATACATATATATACATATATACATATATATAAAAATATACACACACACACACACACACAGTACAGTGCAGAAGTCTTAGGCACATGTAAAAAAAATTATGTAAAGCGAAGAAAAATAATTAAATGAAAAGTTTCTAAATATAAAATAAAATGTAATGGAAAATAAACTAAAAATAATTAAAAACAAACACCAAAAAATAAATGGGAAGGAATATTTGTTGTGAGCACCGTTTGCCTTTAAAACAATTCTCTTTATTAGTCAATTGGCAGGTAGATTGTTCTGAGCATCTTGCCAAAGTACTTCTACAGACTTTGGCTGTCTGCATTGCTTCTGTCTGTCCAGGTAATCACAGACAGTCTGAGATCAGGGTTATGTAGAGACCATACGATCTGTGGCAGAATTCCTTTTTCTTCTTTCAGAAAAAGAATGTTTGGACATCTTTAAAAAATTTTTTTCTAATGACAAACTAATGCAGAAGACAAAAAATAAACTTGAAAGATAAAAAAGCTAAGGTGACTTTTGCACAATACTGATAGATTATATATATATATACACACACACACACACACACACACAGTATTGTGCAAAAGTCTTTATTATATATATACATATACACACACATATACACAGTTGTGCTCAAAAGTTTGCATACCGTTGGAGAATTGGTAATACACGTAGCATTTTTAAAGAAAACATTAGTGAGCTGCCAAAACGCATTTCTTTTGGGATTCATATTCAACTGTAGGTTATAACAGAATGACACAATCAGAAAACAAAACAGGGCAACAAAGAAAAAAATTAAATTACCCCTGTTCAAAAGTCTGCATACCCTTAGTTCCTAATAATGTGTATTGCCCCCTTTAGCATCAATGACAGTCTTTTGTAATAGTTGTCTATGAGGCCCCAGAGCATCCTGTATTTCTCCTGAGGTTACCTGTGGGTTTTTCTTTGTATCCCGAACAATTCTTCTGGCAGTTGTGGCTGAAATATTTCTTGGTCTACCTTGGGATACCTTGGCTTGGTATCAAGAGATCCCTGAATCCACTTCTTAATAAGTGATTGAATAGTACTGACTGGTATTTTCAAGGCTTTGGATATCTTTTTATATCCTTTTCTATCTTTATAAAGTTCAATTACCTTGTTACACAGGTCTTTTGATAGTTCTTTTCTGCTACCCATGGCTCAGTATCTAGCCTGCCCAGTGCATCCACGTGAGAGCTAACAAACTCATTGACTATTTATACACAGACACTAATTATAGTTTACAAAGCTACAGGTGTGGGAAATTAACCTTTAATTGCCATTTGAACCTGTGTGTGTGTCACTTTGTGTAACAAGGCCAAACATTCAAGGGTATGTAAACATTTGATCCGGGCCATTTGGGTGATTTCTGTTATCATTATGATTTTAAAAAGAGCCAAACAACTATGTGATAATAAATGGCTTCATATGATCACTATCCTCTAAGAAAATACAAAAGTTTTTTTGGCATGATCAGTCATATTTTCAAAATGAATGCCAAAATGTCACAATTTCTGCCAGGGTATGCAAACTTTTGAGCACAACTGAATATATATATATATACATACACAAACCTTTAAAACATAAATTCAGGGAACATTTTTTTTTAAAGTTACTTTGGAAATAAATGAAAGAAAACAGCTTGCAAGCAAACTATCCATTTATAGATGTATCACTGAAGTGAAGTTACTTACACTAAGAAGAAAATATTGTTTTTATAAAAACATCTAAAAGAAGAAAGATTGAAAGAGGAGTTCTCTTTGATCATATATTAACTTTAATCTTAATTGATCTCCTTGTTACTTACCAAGACCAAAGTTTTTAAATGACCTCGATCAAGTGTTAATATTTTACCTTGCTGTTATGCTTTTTGTTTGAATAAATTTGATGTTAACTAGAATACCAGCACCGAATTGCTTTTGTTTCAAATTTTATGTCAATTAAGCAATGATTATTTGAGCAATTACAAATACATGGTACATGTTCTCTGATTTGATTTTGATTTGATAGAACATTTTGTTCTAAAATCTGTGCCAAAATCACTGATGTATACCACTTGCCATGTATGTGTCGCATACCCAGCCCGCTTCAAATTCACCACCTGCCCAAACTGTAAGTACGGTAAATACATTATATATAAATACTTATTTTATTACAGGCTGTTACAACCCCTGTTGCACTAACAAAAGCAAAAAGACTCAAATAAGGAAAAAAGACAGTAACACCATGCCAAACTGGCAAAAGTCATATAATAATATGATCCTCTTATGGTACATTATTGATCAAACTAGCAGCTGTGGCATGCAGCTTGGAGCCACGCCCTCAAGCCTGGGGGGCAAGGGTTGGACTGCCAAGCTGGGTGTGGTTCCACTGATGGTTATCATACTCAATTGACAACAATTAAAGACTCTTTTTCAAAAGAAAGGAAGGCTCTTAAATAGTTCACCAAGCTTTTTTTTGCCGTCTGCTAATGATTTGTACCTGCTGTATTTATGCCTTTAACTGGGACAAACCACCTCGGGGCTTAAAATCTTACTTCAAAATTTCAACCCAGTCTGATCAAAGCGAAAGGGCCAAGGCACAACCATCAGATAGGGGTTCGGAACTGCTGTTTTCAAAGACCGTCGCTTTGCAACTGGTCTTTTCAATGAGTCTCCTCTTTTGGCTATGTTCACTTCAGCATCTCATTTGCTTATTGCCCTACGAACTCTATCGGTATTCGATCATATCCTTTGTGATTGCGCTAGACGTTAATATAAGGATATAACATTTCATTTTTATTTCTGACCAGCAGGTATGCAGTAAGTTAAAAGTCTTGAGAAAATGAAATTTCGGCTTAATTAGCCTTGATTACCCATCAAAAATGCACACAAATAACACTGGTTGCTTGCTTCAATTTAGACATTCCTGAACATTGGACAGTTATACAAGTCAGACCTGATTTAAAAAAGTTAAAAGTTAAAATTGCACCGCCATACTTCCCACTAACGCCTTAACTGACTTAGAGTGGACTGAAGCATTTATAATAAGTCATAGAGCCCCTATAGGTCTAGAGGTGAATCCACCAGTGCAGGTGGCAAAACATGGAAAGGAGTCTACTTTCAACTTTCCAACATGACTGGTTAATGTACTCACAATGGCCTTTCACATGACAGGCTTAGAATGTTTGGTGGCAACACTGATTTCTCCATGCAGGAGTTTTTTTGGGGCCTTTTTTTAGAGCTAGGCCTGGAGAGGTTATAGCAAAAGACAAAGAGAAAATGTCTTTTCTCTGCTTTTGAGGAACAATTCGATTTAATTACCTGCTAATTGCTGGAGGACAATGGCTGACGATGTCATCCCCTGGTTCCCTACACTTCTTTCTTTCATAGTTATTTATCATTACCCACACCATTAGTTTGGTCCCCGTTTTCAAGCTGCCATTTTGCCTCAGTATGTTTTTATAGCACTTCACACAGCACGCAATATATTTTATGAAATAATTTTTTTTAGTTATTACAGAGACGGTAAAATATATTCTCTAGGTTAATAGTTTATTATAATTATGTTTCTCAAAAAAACACAACCCAAACAAACTTCTTCCCATTTAGCTCTTTAGTAGGTGTACGTTTACTTCGCATCATCATTTTTCTCTCTGAATCCTGACAAGTCCCTTTCAATGTAAATCATTGCCATTACATGATGCTGCCACTGCCAAGCTTGACAAATGCGAAGGTGTTGACTCAGCAATGCATTTACTTTCTTTCAGATGCAATACATTCCAATTTTGTCTTGTCTTACAATCAAACCTTTTGCCACATATTTGCATTGTCACTTGAAATGCTTTTGTTGCAGATTTAAAAGGGGATTTTGACAGAAAAGATTTGACTGTTTAATTATTTTAAGTGGGTTATTCTTTTGATTACTATATGCAAATAATTCTTATATCAGTGATTCTCACTGAACAGAAAAGCTTAAAAGAGGCTACACAACACATATACTTTGAGTTATGTTGATATTGTGTGTACTGTACTGTGCTTATCAATGTCAGCAAAGATGGGAATGGTTTAGATTAATGTTAGCCAGTTCAGCTTTTCAGCTGAAAGTTGAAAAACATTGTGCTCATTCTCAGGGTCATTTATACCAGAGACATGCAGAGTGGTCTTTCACAGACTGCCCAGTCCACACCTGGTTAGGGTATACATAATCAATGTTTGAAGTTGTGGTTCCAGGGCACTGCTCTTATTCATACGATTAAATCCAAAACAAACTCTCTGTCTCTGTACAATATTGAAAGAAAAAAACAAAAGGCTTCCATCGTATGAGCTCTGTTGGTTTTTGGAAGTAGCTGACAGACAATAACTCGGTGAAATGCTATTAGATATTAGCCTTGTAGGTCTGGAGAACATTCTGGATATACTGTTGGCAAAAAAGCGACAAGACTGGTGCTCTCAATTTCTAAATATATGCAAAGAGCTCTGACGTCAATTTCTATTTTCTAAATCTTAGCATTTATTCTGTAGATTTATTCTGTAGATGGCCAAATGTCTATTGCTTCTTCGAACAGTGGTGATAGGTATCTTTACAATTTTTGGAGAAAAGCTTAAATCTCAGCTTTAACATCTGACAAAAGAGCATCACACGGTATTTACAATTTCTAATGGACCACATGGATGCTGCCTCTGTGGTCTGTGTACTATATACAAAGCGTGTGCATGTGTAACTGGTCTGTCTCTGTGCGTGGGTATGTACTGCACTGATTTGTGGCTACAGCACTTTTCCTTGTGTTCCGGGTGTTTCAAAGAATCAATGCTGGACAAGGTTGTCGGTAGATTCTTGGTTTGATGTACTGAATAAGACTGCTGAAATGCAATTTGCATTTCTTCACTTTCTTATTAACAGTATAATACTTTACTAATAGTACTGCACTATGCAGTTTACATTAGATTTACAATACATTTTACAAAGTTTATTACACTAGTATGACATTTGTAACCCTTAATCCATCAGAGCACTTTTTAAAACAGATAGAATGAGCATGAAGTGACAAAATGATGCAATTTGCGCAAGGGAATATAATGTTCTGAAGAAGAAATCACTCCCATATTCCTTTTTCATTAATATGGCAGCAAAAATTTTAATTAAAAACTACTGAACAAATTTTTTTCCCATGCCAGGAATTTTGAGAGAAATTGGTGGTTTGTTTACACATTTTATTTTGCATTATTTTACCAAATTAAACAAAAGGTGAAACTCCAAATAAATTTTTTTCATTGTGTGAATGATTGAATTATGATTACTTTTCTACCAATGCAATAATTTTTATTTGTACAAAAGATAACAGCATTCAACATTATTGCATTTCTACTATTGCCTAAAAAAGTTCTGTAGCTTTTGATGAATAACAATCCAAAGCCTTTCTTACAGGTGTAACATATACTCAGACTCAAAGATGATGTTTGAACCCAAGCAGGTATTTGTTAACACATGAACAAAAACAGCGACAGCAGGCAAGTAATGACTTGACTTGACTGGGTAGAAGTGGTGGAAGCTTTCACACGGAATACTGACGCTGATAGAGATGATTCCTCGAAGTGGAGGGTTTGTAACAACAGACCTTACATTGTGGCGACGGGTCCTGGAGTCGCTGGAGATTTCGGTAAGTGAGTCTGTACACGAAGTTGAGACCAGACGCGGAATGGAAGGGGAGTGAGGTTTATATAGAGGAGTTGATTGATGCAATGATTGGTGACAGGTGTGGGTGATCAGTACTCAGGAGAATGAAAGAGTTGAGTAAAATTGGTAGGTGGGTCCGAAGGAATTGGAGAATAGGGTTGTGGGTATGTGTAGCACACTAGGGCAGCCAGATAACGAGGAATTGAGGGAGGGTTTCAGCATTTAAATGGGCATAATTTAAACAAATATAAAGATTCTGATAACAGTAAAAGAAACACATAAACAACAAAGTAAACAACTAAACTTTTCTCTACTTAAAATTTTTGTTCCTGCGTGGTTTAAATGCTTATTTGGACTATTTTGTAGAAAACTGTCACTGTTTCGGAAGTCGGAAGTATTGGTATTAAATAACACACTCAGAGGCTGTGCCATACACGGTTGTTGCATCATTTTTATTAACATTCTGTTGCAAGTTCTAATCACAAATATGTGATGTTAAGCTGCAGGAAGTTTTGGACGATCACGAATATCTGGCACAAGTTAAAGGGTTAAAGGGGTTTGGCCTGGACCATACCATATATGTGGTACTCATGGAGAAATTAAAAGTGGAGGAATTAAACTTTATGTCACCGTTTAAGTATCCTTTCCTTTAAGTTAATCATTTGAATAATTTAGATTTTTTGATGTATTGTCATATTAACCATGGTTATGAGTGTATTTTGTTATTATTATTATTATAAAGGAAAGGAGCTGCATCTTTATAAGGCATGGTCTAGAGCGCCTTTGTTTTTTATTATGTTTTTTTTTTTTTTTTTGTAGTCTGCTGTGGCCTAACCCTGTTAATACCCCTGGTTCTCCTGGGGTTAAACCCACTGAGAATTTTAAGAAGCTGTTCCTAAACATTAGTCTATGAATCAGGAACGCCACCACTCAAAGAACCAGGCTTGCAGCCATCATGCCAATTCACAAGTAAGGGGCTGTACTAGGTACATACATAGAATAATTAATTGGAGTGATGGGCATGGTGGAAGTGGATGTACAATATGATCAAACTGGGCTGAACTGTGTCTTGTAAGCAATGGACACACTCACCAGCCAATCACAGGATGTACCCAGATGCTTTCCAAAAGGGTCTCAGCACATTGTGAAACATCACTGCAAAGATATTTGTTAAACCCAATGCTCAACAAATCCAACCATGACCAGTGTCTTATACAACAAAAGAGTGCAGGGGGTGATTGCTACTTAACTGCATGAAGGACTGGTACCTATTTAAAGGCCAATTGCAGGATTCATATTTGCATGGATTACCAGATGGCCATTAACCGAGTGACTAAACTGGATACCTAATCCCATAGACTAAACTCTGTTTTCCCCGCTGTATGCTAAACTCAGCAAGGAAAGCACTTTTACGAAAAATTTGCATTGTGCATCTACAGCTGGTGCTGGAGGATGGTTCCATGCAGTACAGTACCATAAATATTCACTGGGGGTTATTCAGGTGCACCTCTTCTTTGGTTTGAGCCTATAATACTTAAGTTATATTTTTTCAGTTTGAAATTAAATGTACATTCATGTTTTTGTTTTTTTGTGACGAATGACGATGGATACATTGTGAGTTAATTTGTTAAGCTGCATACATTAACTGTTTGGATTATTTTATAAACTTTTAAACACATCCAAATAGTTTTTCAATTTTTTAATAATAAAGTTTACGTGGTAAACTGAAAGACATGTGAACACAGGTTTATGAGCTTAAATACTTCTGTGAAGTCGATCTGCAAAGTCAGCCACTTAACGTTAACGAAAGTATTCAAATGTTTTTCCTGACATAAGTGTTGTGAACCTGCTGTAGTTAACATAAGTTATGCTCTTATTATTAACTCTGCCCGGTTTTATATAAACCTTTTTCCATGGGATCTTTCATAAAAATTTTCATTAATCCGTTTTAATTAACAATAACTAAAATGAACAATAAAAGATGATCCCATAACTTTTTTCCAATGTAGGTAAATATGCTGTTTTACCTTTTTCTTTCTTTCCACTCAAACCTTATTTGTTATTTTGAGGTAAAGAATGACCAAAACTTACTGCAAGTGCTATCGGGAGAGACTGAGGTAATCCCCACCTGACATCCTCACCAAGGGCTCTCACCCTACTGGCATATTACTACTTTCTCACTAACAAGCATAAAGCTAATGCTTTCGGTAATTTGTCCCTGCCATTTTCCGTCTTTCCAGTATTAGCTCTGGACTCTAATGGAAGCTATTGTAATTCCCGGACTCCTCCCCTATCACATCTGATAATACAACTAAAATTCAGATATCCCCTGCTATCCCTGTGGTTGCCCCTTGCCTATTGTTCTGTACACATCCTGTGAATACCATTTGTACCTTATTAACATTGTCGACCCACCCTGTTTCTCTTTAACACTAGCCTGTTAGAAAGGGCCTGACTGTGTCCATAAGAAATGCTTTGGTAGATTTTGACACACTGCTGCAACCATCCCTCCATTTCGGAATGATTTGTATGTTTGTGAGTTTGTAATAAGCTTAAGCTTTCCTCCTAAACAGAGTGAAGACTTTTTCCTTCTTCAATATTTTCCATAGGAGTACCACACTCCTGGGTGAGATTACACATTGATTATACAGATGCATATTCTTTGTAAATGGATATGTTCCCAATTTCAAATTGAGAATTTCCCTGGCTGGTTACGAAAACCACGGAAAATCTTTCATGTGCTTTATGCAGCAAATGGATTTAAGTATCTGACAAGTTCCAGTTCATATTGTTATTACTGTTTGCATATTGTATGAAAAAAAAAAGGTCAATGGTTAAACAGGCCGAAATTAAGAAGTGCACTTCTAAAACTACACAAAACACTCGGCAGGAAAACGTTCTAACATTTCTACCAGAATCACAAAGTTACAAAATGAAAGTTAAAACTAAGTGAATGGCTTTCAAATCAACTTAAGTAATTAACCTTTTAACGTTATGCTGGAAAAGTAGCCACAAATACCAAAGTTTGCATATTTACAAGGTTACAAAGTAAACTATTGTATACAAATAAAATGAGAAAACATGAGTTTTATATGCTTTAAAATAAGACAGTCGATAAAAGAAACGATGCAGGGGTTAGCGTGCACTGTCACAAACTTCCACACAGAACATTTAAATACACTCTGTATTTAAAACACAACTAAATAATGTCTGCCAGATACAGCCTTACATAAGGTTATCCTGGGGCTGGAATGCTGCAATTATCAGGTGTAGGACAAGGATTGAACCTCCAGTTTCCATTACAGACAAACAAACAGAATGATTTCCTTCCCTTCTGAGGGAACAAGTAGCTCCAGTTGCTTTCCTGGGTAGACCAGGATTTGGTCCAGTCTGGACCTCCAGCTCCTGCTAGAGGGGTTTATAATGAACTCGTATCATCGAATACAAGTTACTGTCGCTTTGTGACAGTGAGGGTAATTTGTCCACATTACCTGGGATGAATTTAAAGGTTTCCTTGCACACGCCCAAAAATATACTTGGAAAGTCCTTTCTCTTGGGGTATCACAGTCTCTGGGAACCTTTTCAGTCTGCATCTTCTAGTATAACTAAACACATGTGACAGAACTGTACCTGCTTAGTAGTGGAACTCTGTTACTATCCCCAGACGGCAGGAAGACCCAGGATCCAGTCCTGGCCTCCCAGCACGATTCAACTCAAACCAACACTGTTCTGGTGGTTAGAACGTATTGGGCTCTAGGATTTTCAGTGTCACAGGGCTTACTGAAGGGAGGTGTGGCCTAGTGTGTTACCCCTATAACTATGCTTAAATCTAAAAGCACCTAACCACTTTCCCCCCTAGCAGCCGTAAGAATAAGCCAGTAATACTACTCTGAAGCTACTCTCAGTGGAACATGTTCCCTTTAGAATTGATTGCTCGACTTCCCACTCTAAATCTAAATATAGTTCTCACCAGTGAGCTACAAATGATCTATCACTTCTATTGTAACCTTTCTGAAAAAAAGCAGGGACTGCAAACCCAAAATACAGTTTGCATAGCCTTGGAGAATTGGTAATACATGTACCATTTTTAAAGAAAACATTAGTGAGCTGGCATAACACATTTCTTTTATTTCTTATGGGATTCATATTCAACTGTAGGTTATAACAGAATGGCACAATCATAAAAAAAAGAAAAAAAGTCTGCATACCCTTAGTACCCATTCGTTTTGGCAAAATGCCTCCAGGTCATGCAAAAGTCTTTGGTCATCTTGCATGAGCCGCATGTTTGAAGTCTCCCCAGAGTGGCTTGATGATATAAAGTTCAGGAGACTGATGGCCACTCCAGAACCTTCACCTTTTTCTGCTGTAACCACTGGAGGATCAATTAGGCCTTGTGCTTAGGGTCATTGTCGTGCTGGAAAGTCCAATAACGTCCCATGCGCAGCTTTCATGCAGAAGAATGCAAATTGTCTGCCAGGATTTTTTGATAACATGCTGCATTCATCTTGCCATCAATTTTCACAAGATTCCCTGTGCCTTTTGAGCTCACACCCCCCCCAAAACATCAGTGAGCCACCACCATGCTTCACACTGGGGATTGTATTCTTTTTACTATAGGCCTTGTTGACCCCTCTCCAAACATAGCGCTTATGGTTGTGACCATAAAGCTCTATATTAGTGTGCCAGAAGCTGTGAGGTGTGTCAAGGTGTTGTCAGGCATATTGTAACCGGGCATTTTTGTGGAATTGGCGCAGTAAAGGCTTCTTTCTGGCAACGCGACCATGCAGCTCATTTTTGTTCAAGTATCTTCGTATTGTGCTCCTTGAAACAACCACACCGTCTTTTTCCAAAGTAGCCTGCATTTCTCCTGAGGTTACCTGTGGGTTTTTCTTTGTATCCCAAACAATTCTTCTGGCAGTTCTGGCTAAAATCATAACTTTCCACTTCTTAAGTGATTGAACAGTACCGATTAGCATTTTCAAAGCTTTTGATAGCCTTGTTACGCAGGTCTTTTGACAGTTCTTTTCTGCTCCCCATGGCTCAGTATCTAGCCTGTTCAGTGCATCCACGTGAGAGCCAACAAACTCATTGACCATTTATACACAGACACTAATTGCAATTTAAAAAGCCACAGGTGTGGGAAATGAACCTTTAATTGCCATTTGAACCTGTGTGTGTCACCTTGTGAGTCTGTAACAAGGCCAAACATTCAAGGGTAAGTAAACTTTTAATCAGGTCTATTTGGGAAATTTCTGCTATCATTATGATTTAAAAAAGAGCAAACAACTATGTGATAAATGGCTTCATATGATCACTATCCTTAAATAAGAGTTTTTTTTTTGCATAATCAGCACTGCCCTCTACAACCGACAATAACATCTAAAAACACACCCCTTTTAACAGCTAACGCAATACTAACAATAATAATAACGACACAATACATCACACAATTGCAATACCACTAATCAGAGTCAAGTGAAGGGTCCGTGGGTGGAACAGATTGTGCAGTAAGCAGTTCCCAATATTTTTATTGTCCGTTCCACTCCTGTTCCTTACCCAGTGTCCACAATAATGACTCAGTCTACGCTGAAGAATGTCTGTAGCGCTATAGCGTGATTGCAGAGAGAGGGAAAGGGAGAAATTGTGCACTTCACAGACGCCGCCATGCACACTGTCGCGTTCCTGGTCCCAACCGGGTATTTGTTGAATAAGTTAAAAAATTAAGTAAAATAAATCGGGCAACCAAAATTGCGAGCACGGATTAATAATCTACTCACGTACTTTTCCCTATCTAGGAGGTGTTTTCCTCCTCTAATCAAGATTAAATTAAACCAAAACTATAATTTCTTCACCATGCTAAAAAGCAGCTTAGACACGTCCAAAAACAGGTAGCTGGCCTGGTTCTCTTTGGAAAGTGGTCCCTCCTCCTCTTCTCGCGAATATGAGGTAACCCCACTAACCGGCACTATGGGGCACAATTACTAATGAAAACAATAAAACCGACAATTTTATCAACAACGTTTTCTCCGAGCATTAAGCACTAGGAGCTCAATACACAACTACCTCAACACGCAGCCATCCTCTCTCTCTCTCTCTCTCTCTTTTTCTCCGCCCCGCTCACAACGCTCTCCCTTTCTATCCTTCTCCCAGCAACTGATTGGCTAACAGCTTAGACCAGCACCCGGCCATGAACTTGAGGATTGGACCTTAAAGGGATGGTGCATGAATATAAAAGGAGAATAAAATGTATTTAAATGTCTTCCATCATTAGTGTCTGACCACATACAGATCAGTTCAAATCAGTTGCAGCTCTGAGATTCTCTCTCTTTACAGCCCAGCTGGAGGCTGTGAATGCAGAGAACTATGTCCCTCCTTTATAAGAGTATAAAAAAATCTGTTCTCTGCTTTTAAATAACAATGTGATTAACAACCTGCTAATACGGCTAATGGGCACTGGAGTTTGAAAGTAGCAGCCAGGGGACAATGGCTAATGATGTCATCCCCTGGTGCCGGAGAAAGGGAAATGTAATTTGTTTGCATGGTACAGGAATCAGGATTTGACTCTTTCTGCCTGGTGTCTGTGGAATAGGCTGGTGGTGGTGGTGCATCCCTTCATGGCTTGGTAACATGGATACGTCTAGCAGAATTACCTTTCTGATAGCATGGGGATAACAGTTGTGATGGAAACAAGAAGTGGATGAGGACAAAAACTTTCTTAAAGGATTTTTTTAGATTTTTGTTTGTTTTTAGATTAAACATTAGAGTTCAAGCAGCAAAGCTTTTAGAAATTGTTTGTAAATTGGCTTTGTAAATGTTTCTTCCATTTCTCATGGTAAAACTTGTCATGCTGCAGCTAGCTACTTTTGGTGAGGTCATCACTCAGTTGGGGGGGGGGGGGGGGGGGGGGGGGGGGGGGGGGGGGGG
>JAOVYW010003411.1:0-14087 GCA_025775045.1 Hiodon tergisus | reverse complement strand
GAGAGAGAGAGAGAGAGAGAGAGAGAGAGAGAGAGAGAGAGAGAGAGAGAGAGAGAGAGAGAGAGAGAGAGAGCACGCAATACAAACTAAAATCTATGCTCGTTTATTTTTAATGTGCCTTTTTGAACCATATGGCTTTCCATAGGTCTAGCCTATTTGACATCACAATTTAAGTAACCTCTCCAGATTTTACGAAGGAACGCAACTAATAAATAAATTATGTGTTTCACGGAAAAAAGTTCACAGAATCTTTTACTATCAAGACAAATACACCTTCTTTACAGTAATTGTAACTCCTGGATTAAGTTCTCACTTTGGATTTAACGTTTTTTTAAACCAGTTTTCTAGGGGAAATATGAAATATTGGTTGTTAGATTGGTCTTAGCGGTGAAAACCCGTTAGCCAAGCATTCGTGAATTTTAGTTCTAACAAAAACACCGAGGCAGGTAACAGCGGAATCAAAGCCATAACTTTAAGTTTCCCATGTAGTAAACACTGTCTGACCAATATTGTATCGCTCTATGATTGTTTTCGGATTTAAATGACAACTTTTGAATATTTGGTGATGTTTAAATTAGCAATCCCCGCAATGCAATGTACAGAGACTATAATATTTACCACACATTTGATAAGATAACTATATACACACGTCAGCTATGTTTCGTTTACTTTGTATTCATAATACGTACATAGCATTACAGTTGAGTAAACAGTGCGCAACATTACAAGCAAAAAAACAAAACAAAAACTCGAGGATGATTATTCGCTGAAACCTCTGATAAAAATTTAAAGCCGGTACCCACAATTAAAAATAAATACGGATAATGCTTGTAAACAGGGAAGCAATTATATGGTACACAAAAGGCGGGTAATTGTCTTGCGTGACAGTTTATGGACTAGTCAAATCCACGAAAACGGCATGTCGTAAAAGTACTTGGCCAATCAAAATGTGTCAAATTCCATTTACTGACAACAGAAAATACAGGCTTAGAGTTGGGACAGGTGGTGACTTCTAAGAGGTTTAGAGAAGACGAGCCGGTCAAAACATCACCTCTTGTAATTTGGTATTTTAGTTGACGGGTATTTAAAATAAATACATGCATTTAGGCAAAAGTAGTGTTTGGCGTATCTCTTCAGTGGATATGATCCCACCATTTCGCCTTAGATTTTTCATTTGTACTTTTGTACAATTTTTACACTGTTAAAATCGATACGTGGTGACAGCTGAAAGAGCCATACCGAATTTTCCACGACATGTTTTTACACTCTAGAGTGTGGCGGAGAAGATCCTTATTCTTTACAAACGGTCTAAGGTTAGTTTTATGTATTGTAATCACACACGTTTATGTTTGTTTAACGCCACCACATTAGAACTTTCGACAACGCTCTCCTGATGTTCTAGCATAAATGCAATTTCTAAGACTTTTCCCACTGAAATTACAGTGTTGTTTTTTCTTTTTCTTCTTGACAGAATATATTTAACAAAGGCCATGTGCGGCAATTCAGTAACGTTACAAGGCGCCGATACCATCTTTGCGCTGTCTTCTGGCCATGGTAGATGTGGGGTGGCTGTCGTGCGTGTCAGTGGACCTGACTCGTCTCTTGCTCTCCGTAGCCTCGCTGGCTTAACAAATGGTTCCGCAGCCCCACGCACTGCGATCCTGCGTAACATAACTGACCCTCGTTCAAAGGAGCTACTTGACAGGGGGCTGGTCCTCTGGTTTCCAGGTTTGCCATAGCTTCGGTGACGCATACACACAGTAAATCAATTTTTAAAAAAAAATCAACATACAGTCTATTTATAGTTTGTATGTGGTTTTAATTTAAGTCTATTATTTCCAGGTCCTCGCAGTTTTACTGGAGAAGATTGTGCAGAGTTTCACATACATGGGGGGCCTGCTGTAATCAGTGGGGTTTTACTAGCCCTAGGTAAGCAATGTAAGGTCTACCTGCTGTGTTTATTTTTGTCATTCAAATGTTTGGTTGCCGTTTAGGGAATAGTAAACTAGCCCTTTACTATCAGTTTTGACCGGTGGTCATGTTGTGTTTGACTTTCACGGCTAGAGGGCACTGGTGTGTAAATCCCTTTTAGAAAAATTTGCAGCACTGGAATTGCTCAAACAGTTTCGAGTTTTTCCACATTAAATTACACATGTCAAAACTCTGTATTTAAAAAATTGTGTTTCTTGCCCACATTAAGGGTATACATTATCAAACATTTTAATCTTGTGGTTTTGCATATATCCTTGCAAGATCTCCACAGATTAGATAATGTAGCCTAGAGTGCCATATCCAGTCCTGTTGGTTTTATAACCAAGGAGCTTGTTGGCAGCTTTTAGGAATGTAGGTCAACATGAGACAAGGTTGTTTACAGGCCTCTCGGTTTTGATCAAACTGATGTCTGTCCTCGGGCGAATCTTCTATACAGAAGTTGGCTTTCTAATCCAGACCAGCTTTTACGTTAACCGTTGCATGTGTGTCTCAGGAAGCCTGCCAGGTTTACGACCAGCAGAGACAGGGGAGTTCACAAGACGGGCCTTCCATGCAGGCAAGCTGGATCTGACGGAGGTAGAGGGGCTCGGAGACTTGATCCACGCAGAGACTGAGGCTCAAAGGCGGCAGGCCCTCCGGCAGATGGCAGGAGACCTGAGTCGGCTCTACCATGACTGGAGCCAACGGTTGACCAGGGTACTATTACACTTTACCACTTTTGATCATTAACATACCTATTACCCTTGAAATTATTTATTATGTTTTATATTGCAATAATCACTTTTTTGGTATGACTGCAGTGCCTGTGTTCTCATACTGCGTATACTGCTATAGAAAAGAGCTAAGCCAATATTGCCTCATGATATTAAACCATCAAGATATATTCTGACTTATCCGGGGAACTGGACAAATTGAGATTTGAACTCTGTACAGGCATACTGTGTCAAAGGCAATGAGGTTACCACATCACTAAAATTCACAGGTCTCAAAACAGTACTTACTATGTTGTTGATAAAATGGTGTTTTCCGGAGGAAATTAGTCTCAGTGTCTCACCTTCTGGGATTTTAATATCTTTTCAAGGACTAGAACATGACACTTGGAGGGTTGCCATAAACACCTGGCAGGTCACCCTGTTTGTGTTTTGGGGCAAAAGGAGACGTTGGCAGTTTGCCATTTAAGAAAAATTCCTCTGGTTGGTTGCCATGTTTTGAACAACTGTTGGATGATTGTCCTGCTCTTGGCAGGAGTCCCTGGGGGTTTACGTAAACACCTGTTGGATTGCCATGAACACTATTGTTTCATAGTCTAAATCTCAAGGCCGTTAATTGCATACATTACGTCCTTCACAAACATTTGTGGTATCTCTGGTCTCTGGTATACATGAGCTATTTCGCCACGTGGTATAAATGTAGAATATTCTTTTTCAGGGTTAAACATTAACATTTAAAAATCATCACTTTCTCTCTGAGCTTATCATTCTTTTGAGTTATTACATTCCTTGTGTTTTGTGGCATCGATCTCCCTGTAGTGCGTTACGCAGCAGGTGTCACGTCTAACAAGGCTCTCTTGGCCAAAATCCCCAAATCTGCACCCACCTTTTTAAATAAAATAAAAAAAACAGCAGCAGGGGCTACACCCACGTTACTGGCAGTTACGTGTTTAGTTTGTTTGTATCTAGAAAATAAAAAATGCGCAATCATGACAATTGGGAAGAATCAGCATGGTACCTTAATTGCTAAAGTTAGCAAATATTCTGCTATATAAATGGGTAATGGGTAAAATCATACCACAGCTAAATTGAAGAAGAAAAAAAACACATGGCACGTTAAGACTATGTTTGGTGGTCACATGGGTAACATGGTCACTCCTTTGAACTCTGTACTCTTTCGAATTGCAAGAGGTACATCTTGTACAATTTTTTTTAAATAGCCAATGACAAAAAATAAAGAGTATGGTAAACATCAGGTCATCCATTGTGTGTGCGTGTTCTGACCTGTTTAAAAAAATGTATTGTTTTTGCTTTCCATAGTGTTTGGCTCATGTCGAAGCGTTCATTGATTTCAGTGAGTCTGAACTTGTAGAGGATGAGGTCTTAACCCAAGGTATGTTTACTCAACTGGGAAACAACAATGGACTAATACCCAGGAGTCTTTTTTTCCTGTTTGCATTTTGTGTAGGTCTAAGACTAAGAGAAAAGATTTCCTTGAGGATATGGGGAGAAAGAACCACAGGGCCAATTAAATCATTGCACAGAGGTCCATTGTAAGCTTATTTAAGACCCAGTCAGTGCATTTGTCCTCAGTGGGCAGACATTCCTCTGTGCTTGCGTCATAACGAGCCTAACAATTTTCTTCTTAAAAAAACCGATATTTTTGTATAGAGTAAATCAATATTCTGCTCACAACAATTGTTGGTTCCACAACCGACTGTTCAAGAATAGATGTTTAATCACAAGGGACTCTGACTTCAGTCTTCTCATTTCTGGGAAGCATTTTAGTTTTCCTGGTCAAGATGTTATATAATTCTAATTACTTACACTGGGATATCTAAGCTATAGACAGATGGAAGTGGTTTAGTAGTAGGGTAGTAAATGATACAATGGGGATTATAGATTATAGATTTTGGAGTTTGCAGTAATGGTGCAAAATGGACATTTCCATTTTATTGCTTTGTGGAATAAACAGATTTTTTAGCATTAAATCTGCATTGGGCTTCGTACAGCGCAATCAACAGCATTCTTTGAACCTTTCTTTGGCTTCCAGTGGACAGCTCCGTTGTGCAGCTCCAGGATGAGATTGACAGGCACCTGCGGGACGGGCGGCGGGGAGAGCGACTCCGCAGCGGCGTCCAGGTCGCGATCGCTGGCTCCACCAACGCGGGGAAGAGCAGCCTCCTCAACCTGCTCAGTAAGCCCGAGATCCAGCCAGAGCGGAGCGTCTTAGCTTCTGACGCTAATCATTTTAGCGGCCGTGTTCTGTGTTTGGGGACTTGAAAACTGTTGTTTTAAGCATTCCACAACAACGTAATAAACTGCTATAAATGCTGCGTTTGGGGAAAAGGAATGAAGCGATTAGACATAAAGCACGATAATTAGAAACTATAAAAGTAGGTCTTAAACGGCAATCGTCCCGGGTCCATTTTTATTTATGTATGTGTGTGTGGCGCTGACCTTTAGGACACTAACTTGTTTAGTTTTTTTCCCCTGTTGAGGTTGTCGTCCTGCAGCCATTGTATCACCGATTCCAGGGACCACCCGAGATGTGGTAGAGACATCCCTGGACATTGGTGGTTTTCCTGTTCTGCTTAGCGACACAGCCGGACTACGAGACACTCCAGACACTGTGGAGATGGAAGGGGTCCGTAGAGCCAGGGAGAGGTAAGGAGCATGAAGTTAAATCTTTATCGATATCGTGACTAGGGCTGGGTAAAGTTTTTGATTTCCGATTCTTTCATTCTTAATACCCCCCCCATACTTTTGTTGAAGGAAATGCATGTATTTGGGTTGTTATAGGCTACAGTAGTATGTTATTGTCTATTAAAATATTAACATAATTTGTTTTGTTTGTAGAAGTGAGTTTGAATAACTTATAAAATATCATCAAAACCTCCTGGTTCCGTTATAATTATGATACCCTTAAGGAACCAAGCCCAATGACATAGTTGATTACATACTTTTCAGGGAAGTCCGTTCAACACGGTTTAAAACCACCTTGATTTTCTAGAGAAAGGTTACAAGTACCTCAAAGTTAATCGGGAACAAACAGAAACATGGGTTCTGGTAATGTGTGCCTGGTACAGACGGAGTGACCCCATCTTGACCAAGCTACCAACACAGACGCTACAATCTCCTGACGTGTGGGAAGTGCAATCACCTTGTGAGGCAATGGGACGTTGCTAATGGGACAAAACAAAGGTCTGAGGATGTTGCAGGAGTAAATGTCACTTCCTGTCCCACAGGGTGGAGCTTTCAGACGTGACATTGGTGGTTCTAGACTGTACACAACTGCCCACAGACCACCAGGGAATACCTAGCTTCCTCATACACTATCTCAGCACTGTGCTTTCTTGTGGAGAAGACCTGGAGGCTGCTCTCGAAAAGTGCCTCCTCGTCCTCAACAAAAGAGACCTACTCACCGGAGAACAGCTGGAAAGCATACAGAAAGTGATCAGTCAGACCAGGGGTTTGCCCCCCGTCTGTCTATTATCCTGCCAATCAACAGCCGGGCTGGATGGTTTGCTGTTTATCTTGCAGAATCGACTACAAACTTTGTGAGTAACGGACTGGGTGACACCGCCGTGGTTTTTTAACAGTTTCTCTTTTTTGTGTGATTGAGGCATGTGCAATACGGTATGACTCTTGACCACGTTGCTCTCTATTCAAGATGTGGAGACCCTCTGACTGGCGCCCCGAGCCTGACCCAAGTCCGGCACCGTTCTCATCTGCAACAGTGTGTGCAGGCCCTGGCTCAGTACCACCACTACCGGGACCTGGATTTGGCGCTGGCTGCAGAAGGGGTCCGGCTAGCCCTTACCAATCTGGGCAGGATCACAGGCAAAGTGGGGGTTGAGGATATCCTGGACGTGATCTTCAGGGACTTCTGCATCGGAAAATAATGAACTAGTCAAGGCCTGGATCCGAAAGACACATGCACACCATGTCATTTCGGTGCCCTGTTTCCTGCCACTGACCAAAGGCTTTGTGAGTTTGGTGGTTTGGTGAATGCAAAATGTACCCTGCATATGTACGGCTGTGCCTTAGCGTACTGTCTCTGCCTTCCGTCAGTTTTATTGACAGGTTTTTGTTTAACCAGCGTATACAATGAGGGCACACATTATCGTTAGGAAAAACCTAAGAATGTGCTGCCTTTTGTTCCCCTGTCAATCTGGGCTTGAGTAAATATTTATATTTCCTCGCTGATCTTCAACCGCGTGGCCCGATTTAGCGCGTCATTCATAACCCTAACCCCGACCCTTCTTATCCCTCTTTCAGCGTTTATCCTTTGCTGCTGCTTCTGACCAAGTCACAAACGTGTAGCCCAATTTAGCGCAACTAGAAGTGTTCACCGGAGTGCTTTTGGGTTTGTGGAACCCCCCCTCATTACATTGGTTAAAATGAAGAATAATAGGCCAAAACCGGGCACTCCCTTTGTCACACGTGATTGGGACATGCTCCGGTCTGAAGAAAGAATAAAGACACTCTTTAGTGGTGGCATGGGTAGCTGGTTTATGTTCTGATACGGATAACGTGGGGCGAAGAGCAGGATTTCCCCACGAGTGTTGGCTCTCCATCCGCTTGCTAACAGCACTAATGGGAAGTGCGGGCTCTACCTGTGCCACAGTCTGGTGCCAAGGTCTTACCAATGCTGGTGCCATGCTAGACTGCCACGGTCGCTGTGGCCCTGGCCTGCTTGGGAAACCCAAGGGCCTGGCACATCCAGATGGTGGCGCTCACCTGCCCTGTTGAGGAAACTAGCTTTAAGACAAATGGATGGTGTCACTCTCACATCACAGCTGCTGATGGCTAAGTTTGTTGCAGCAAGCACAGGAACTGATGCCGGTTTTTATTCCCAGTCAAAAGGATGTCCTATATTTTTCATCATTTAAGATGTTGCTACTGGTCTTGATTGAAACATTTATTAACGTTGATTGGTTTAAAAAAAGTACTTTGTGGCACATTCAGCCTTACTTTATCTCGTCAGATTGGCTGCTGTGGAGGCCTGTGGAACTTAACTGAACTATTCAATGAATCAGCATTTTGATGCGGGGCATGTATTCTTAACCCTGTTTGTGAGAATTCTGCTGTGTAGCAAAGCATCCAAGTTACTTATGAGTCCAGTGTCAGGATGACCTCCTTGACCCATCTCCTTTCTGCACGTAGCGGAACAGTATCCAACACTATCTTGAAGGGATATCCTGTCGTTTCTTACAGTGACAGGGTGCGCACAACGGCAGCGTACAATTGGCAACTGGGGTGGGTTAAATCAGCAGGGCTTAATGAGTGTCTCCTGTCAGCCTCCCAGACACAGGCAGGCTGGCGTACCGTCGAAAGGGATGTGCTTCCTCTCCAGTCGGGGCTGAAGCTTGAAGACCTGGGCTATGTAGCACACAGAGTGCGAAAGAGGATGCATGTGGATTTGTAGCAAAGAGCCAAGGCTCATTAATAATTGTTTATTCAAAAAAGGGGGGAGAGAACACAAAAATGATTGGCAATTCCAAATTCATGATAAGCATGCAGACATTTGAGCTTTGTTCGAATGTCTGCAGACTTCTTACATTAGGTCTTTCAGTCTAACGCTGCTTTCTCTACTGTTTCTTTTTACACACTTCCAGATTTCAAGAGTGACCTCTGACCTCTGTAATGTCGATGGATGGAACGTCTTCTGCTAGTTTTATTGTCAATTAAAAAAACAAACGTCTCATTAAATCCAAAATTTCAAATGACGCTAATTTTTTGTTAAATCGTGTTTTGTGGTACCAGTCCCGAGTTTGTCAGTGACGGTGGATGTTTCTCTATAGTTTATGATTCTGCCATGTACGTCACTCCTCATATATCTGATGGGGTGAGCGTTACACTTAGTTCTTTATGCATTTAGCCATAAGATAGCCATTCATCACAAAAAGTGAGGTTTTAACTAAGGAGCTGTAGTGATAAAGATCTGCCAATAAGGAAGTAATTAGATCTGTGTTATTGGTACACATGGTCTTTAAGAGTTGTTTTATATATATTTATATATACAAAAAAACAAAAACATTTTACAAGTTAAAATCAATTCAGTTTATTTCTTTACAATGGATACACAGATTTCTAAATACTTGTGTGTGTGTGTGTATATATATATATATATATATATATTTAAAAAAAATAAAATAATATTAGGTAGATGTAACTGCAGATTACAACTAAACCTGGACGTTACCCTGGAGAGTAAAACTAACCTTAACCCTTGGACTAAACAATACACCCTTGGATTAAACAATACACTTTATTGTCAAGAAAAATACAAAAACAAATTCATCCATCTAATTACAGTTCAGAGCAAATGTACAGGTTTCGAAAGAATTATTGATAAAAGTTGGGAATTTTCACAGTTAGCCTATATTCAAAACTAAAAACGACATCCATAACGTTCGTTTTTAAAACAATAATACAAAATAATCATAGAGGCAATGTTAGGGATATTACAAAGTTAGCTAAGACGACAAGTCAGAAACAAGCAACCGTATGGAATATTCTTAACATCTCGGGGGTACAACACAATCCCTCCATTTTGTACATGCCTGAGATGCAAACGCCACGCTTACCGTCTCGGCTTGTGCGACTGAGCACATTGAAAGTTGACAATCCTACTTTTATTTCTTGTCCTGGAGTTACCCAGATACTCTGGAAACAACAGAGAGAAAGAAAACATACTTGTGAGCTCCTTACAGCAAAATATTCAGCAGTGTGTCGTAAATACTTCAGATTCTAGCTGCCATTCATCGATTTGAGCAGACGTTGTAGATCGTTTTAATAATAGTTTTAAGAATTTGTTCCAGCTTTTTCTTATAGTTTTAAGAATTCGTTCGAGCTTGCTTAAATGTGGTAGATTTTAAAAACTTATTTTTTGGCTGTGTTGCTGTTGTTGTTGTTGGGAAGCTGGTGGTGTAGTGGTTAAGGTGACAGGCTTGTAACTGAAAGGTTGCTGGTTCGAGTCTGTTGTACGAGGTATTTTAACCTGAATAGCTTCAGTAAAGTATCCAGCTGTATAAATGAATGTATGCAGAAATTGTAAACTGTGTAAGTTGCTTTGGATAAAAGCATCTGCTGAGTGAAATGTTAATGCCTGTGTGCCCAAATTCTCTACTTTCTAATGGGAGAAACCTGTACTCACTCAGGACTTCTACGTGTGTTCTCCAGTGGCCTCTTCGCTCCTGTGGGGGGGGGCAGATGGCAAGGTGTTAGTTACTCCAGTAGTGGTTGATATGCATCTTACCGCAAAACCTCAGCCATCAGCAGCACAGTGTAGTACTAATGTGTTCCTGGCCGTGCCATGGCAAACTTCTTTTCTTTTCCTCACTTTGCTCTCCCGCAAGTTTCCCATTTTTTTCCCTGTCTCAATTTTCGCATTTGCCTTGTGAACATTGACAGTTTATGCCTATGTGAGCTCAGACAGAAACCAGCTTTAAGCGTCCCATTCAGGCTACTCGGGCTTTTTGCGCAAGGGCGTGTGAGGCCCCTATACCATAAACATCTAATCTAATCTAATCTAATCTAATCGCTTACCCTGCAACACAGGTGACCGTGGGGCATTGAGAGGACGGCAGTCTCCGCGTCCTTCATCCTTCATCTCCTTTTCAGCCTTCAGTTTGTTAAGTTCCAGCAGCAGGTTTTCATGATTCTCTTTCCTCTCCTGAAGCACTCTGCTGCATTGCACGGTCATGCTAGAGAGGTCCTGGTTACACTGCTCCAAGTCCTCCTTCAGACGCGTGTTCTGCACCTCCAGTGTGCTTCTCTGGCTTTGTATACTGGTTATCACGTTTCCCACGTTGTTGAGATACTGCTGGAACTTATTCTCCACTTCTCGGGAGAGGTTGGTGCAGCCTGAGCGGATTCTGTCTAGCTGATCCTGCTGTTTTGCACAGGTGAGCTGGAAAGTGTGTCCTTGCGGCAGGCTGTCGATCTTGGCTAAGAACGCTTTGGTGACGGTCTGGATTCCTTCTAGTGACGAAACAAAATCCTCTTTGCATTTCTGGGTGTACTTTTCCAGCTGTTCCGACAGGCTCAGTTTCTCTCGCTTCAACTTGCTTTTTTCCAGTTCGAGTTTGTCCCGAACGTTGGTGGTGCTCTCCAGCTCGGCCGTGAGCGTTTGGACTTTCTGGGTGAAGTTTTTCGCCATGTTTTTCAAAAGAGTTTCTTGATGTTGGTTCAAAGCCTTTAGAGTTTTCATGTCTGCTGGTGGATAGAAGAAAAAATCATCAAATAAATCAAACAATTACATTTTGAGTATAAAATGGAATGAGCCCTAAACGTGTAAAATAATGCTCAACGCTGCTTCAACAAGAGGCAGCGAATCTCACCACTTTGAAAATTGATGACAGTGGGTAAAGCAGGGCACGGAACAGGAACAGAAAGTTTTTTCTTTTCAGTCTCACACAGAACCTGTGGATGTGAACATGCAGCAAAGCATTTAAACATGTATATTAATCTTATTCATTTGAGACCAATTTGATACTGGTATTCTGACCAGCTTTTTAAGATATAAACTATAATTTTCCAGGACCGACTACACTGTTTTTGCTGGAAAACAAAACAAATCAAGAAATACTTAAAAAAATGTCAAAAACTTGTAATTCTATCTGACTTTAAGAAAATCATTATATTAGTCAGTGGAAATTGCTGTAATGAAGCAATCAAAAAATAATTTACTAATTGGCATGTTTTTTCAAATCTGTAAACTTTTCAATATTTACATACATTTGTCATTATTATCAGAAATCGATTCTTCACAAAATGTTTTTATATTCCATAAAAATATTTTAAAATTATTTGTTTATAAATGACATCATATGCACGTAACACACCTATGACACGTTTTTGCGTAATTTCAAGCGTGGTAATGAGGCAAATCGGACACATTTTTTAATGATTTTCGGTGCTTTTACTTTGAGAAAGGAATGAAATCATGATTCTCACCAGTTTTAGCTGTAGGGATCTTAAGGATTCGTTGATCAAACCGTGACGGCTTTTCAGCTCTTTTTCATTGTTCGCCACTTCTTTCTTGAGCGCCTGTGTCAGGTTGTTTCTGTGCTGCTTGAGAGCCTGGTTTTCCATGGAAAGCTGGTTGAAGCTCTGCTGCAGGTCCTGGACCCGCTTCTCCTGGGCCGACTTCTCCGGCTGGCCGTACACCAGGAAGAGCACCAGGCTGACAATGATGAGGGACTGGATGAGGGACGAGAAGAAGAACACAATCCTCGTGTAGTAACCGCAGCCCTTGCCCTTGGACTTGGACTTGTGCATGTCTTTGGCCTCCAACCTGAATGTCGCCCGTGAAAAATCAGTGCTGTACATAGATGCTGGAGGCATTGACGGCGCCGGCTGAAATGGGTCACTCTAGCTGGCTTGCTCAGTCCCGGTGCCTTTTCCAGCACTCGTGGCATGAACCCAGTGTGTCAGGATGAGGGCGAGAACCCGTGATTACGAGCACCTTGCTGTGCGAGTCCTGCTTTCCTGTCTGCCCCGACTAAATGCACTCAAGCAGAGATTTCAGTGTGTGATTGCCGACTAACTGCTTCCTGGCCCTCCCCTGGATATTGCTCCTGAGGTTAACACAACATCGGGTAGTGGGAAAAGGGAGTACTAGTCTGGGGCATCACAATGTCATTCATAATACTGCTGTGGGCCACTTGAAGTGACATATTTTTGTTCCAAATAAAATGGGCATGAGTGGCAATCTCCAGTGTCCTAAAATAGACTGAATATTTTGCCGCATTAAATTTTATGTAAAATTCTCTTTTTAGCAGACTTCTTTGTTGCTAGAGATCAATTGGTGGTAAGATCATATATCTTTCTCCTATAGAATCATTTAGTTTGAATTAGGGGTTTGTGATCACTATTACCACAGTCATAAATATGAATCCAATACAACAATAAAACCTAAAAATAGCTTTCATGGTTGTATTGTTGAATAACGTGAGTTTTTCAGAAAATCCAGCAACGTTAAAAGTGCACCATTGGACTGATTTAACAGTCGCTTGGTATCATCCGTCATCAGTCTGGAAAGTGAAAAAAGGTCCATTCAGAATTTCCAGCCAAAGAAAAAAAACAGCAGAAATACTTATTTTGCATCCACAAGAGACACCGCAGTGACAAAATGAAGACGCCAACAATGGGAGACCTGTCATTCTTCTCTGAAAATGACAATAACAAATATTCCCACCAGTACTGAAGGGAACAGATGCGTTTGATCCTCTGCAGGTTGGTTGCCCAATGACGTTAGGAGCTGACACCCACGTCTGAGAGGGCTGCAAAATGGGAAAATGACCAAAGAAAAGGGTTTTCCTGCTGCGCATTTTGACTGCCTCCTGTCTCCACAGGAAGGTGTAAATTATGGAGGTATTTTAAAGTTAAAAATTAAAGAAAAAAATTACGTTAAAGGACAGATCTTAGATAAACTACAGAACAAAGGCAGGAAACCATCAGTAAAACAGATTAACAAACACAAACCAAAGAATTAAGAAAGAGAAAAATAATATATATATCTATATAGTAACACTTTATCTTATAAACAGTATAGGTCTCTTAAATACACCTCTGCTTCACTAAGACATGATTTTACCATTGTTTACTGTTTTCGTATATTGTTGTGTAATTGCAAATCCCTAAGAAGGTTAAGGACCTAAGTTTCTGTTTCACATTAAATGTTAAACTTTAATAGCAATATTACTGATATTGCTCAGACATGCAGTGGTTAACAAATTGAAGATAAATTATGTAATATGGTGGTAAAACACTTGTTTATACAGTGTGCTTTGGAATATTCCCATAAATGTTATTGATTAAACACAACTACATTGTCATTTGCTGACCATGAGAATGTAATATTATGAAAACATTTTAAATGTTAGAATATATTTATCAGTGTCGGTTTTATTGTCTGAAAGTTTAAAATGATTATTTAAAGATGGACACCAACATAATTATTGGGAAAAAAACTTTACTGAATTTTAAAAATTATGTTAAAAGTGACCAACCAAACCTGAGTAAAATATATTATGAATCATCCCAGAAAATAAGTGGTTAAAATGATCTGGATGTTAGTGTGACTGAATGTTAGGTAATCTAAAAATCTGACCATTTCATACATATTCATTTATTAAAACTAAGATTTTTATATGTAGAGCTTTTATGACGTTTCAGTCTGTTGTGAACGAGCAATGTCTTTCAGAGAAGAAAAAATTAATTGAAGGAAATTAAATCAGAGGAGATATTTTCTGAGGTTCTCGCCCACGGTTAACCTGGGCATTTTCTCCTACATGTATAAATAACTCACAGTTCCACGTTTTCCAGACTAAACCGGGATGAAAATGAACGAGAGTGGTGCTGAGCCACACCTTG